>JAVTVJ010001143.1:200000-396217 GCA_034509425.1 Eopsaltria australis | reverse complement strand
TTGTCAATGACTAAAGAACACCAATGGGGATATAAATATTTCACACGACAACCACCAGCACATCAGCAGCTATTCTTTATTCCTTCCCTTCAACAACGCCCCTGGAATTTGTTTGGTCCTTTGAGAGGGGGGGGAAAAAAAAAAATTCAAATTATCTTCTGCAACATCCACGTGTTTGTAGTTAATACATTGATAAATCAAAGCTTTGTTGGGATTGTTTAACCCTTTCACTGGGAAAACTGAAGGGTTTCCCACTGGGAAAACTGAAGGGTTTCCCCTCACTGGATGAAAATCTGCAAATCCAATTTGATCATGAAATAAAAAAACCAAGGAGGAGAAAGGGTTCAAAACCAAGCAAAGCCCTGTGGGTTTTTGTTTTTTTTTTTCAAGAGGAAACCATGCAAGAGTACATAAAAAGGCAAAATTGGCTACTTGAAAACCAAGAATTGTTTTTAATGCGTTGGCCAAGGAAAACAAAAAATTGCAAAGTTCTGTGAGGTTTTGCTAAAAATTTACAAGAAAAAACCGATGGGCAGAGTTCTATCAATGCTCCTTCCTCCTGCTGGAAATGACAACAAACACAGTCCCACACGAAACAATTTCATCTTGACTGCAAGAGACCCCCGGGGGGGGCAGAGAGAACCTTGGTTTTCATCCATCCATCCATCCTTGCTCTCATTTCTTCAGGGGCTGATAGACAGAGGCATTGGGGTCGAGTCCAGAGGGGCTGGGCTCCACGAATTTGGAAGAATAATGTGGGGACACGGGGCTCAGAGTGCTGGTGGCTGCAGTGTAGGTGATGCTGGGCATCACTGCCATCACCTCTGCGATCTTCTGTTTGAGCTCCTTGATTTCCTGATCCTTCTGGAGGATTTGCCCTGCAGACAGCAAAGCACAGAGCTCAGAGCCAGCTCAGAATGTTCCCTTCTCCAGCCTGAGCAGCTCCTGCTCTGTGCTCAGAGCTGTGGTTAATTATCTCCAATTAGCACACAGCAAAACTCCACGCTCCCGTTAGGATTTTGCGTTATTTGGATTCACAGCTGCACCACCCCCAGAGATTATTTCTATTTCATCTCATTTTCCTGCCATTTTTTCTGCCTTTTCCCACTCCCCCAAACTCCTCACAAAAACCCAAATATTTGTTCATTAAACCTGCTCATTTTCCAAACTCTCCCATTCCCATCATTTCTCTCCGAGCTTTCACAACACCACCAACAGCAATTCCTGGAACCAGGTGAAGGAAAAAAAACCCCAGTGCTGCAACAAAACCAAACAATTCCTGCCTCTAATTAAATATTCCTGCAATCAAACAACCTTCTGCAGGGAAATTAAACTGGTGTTAAATGCAAAGTGATTGAGTTTTGCTCCATGCTTTGCACAGCTGCTCAAAGGCTGGGTTTTATTTTCCTGTTGGTTTTCTGCTCCCTCTGGTGGCATCACCGGCAGTGCCCACACTCCCCTCACCTGCTCAGGGATAAAACAGGTTGGGTTCTCCCCAAATTGAGGTTTTATTTACTTGAGGAGTAATAAAATATTATTATTATTATTAGGATGAAAGGACAGCAGCTGAATAACTGGCTTAATTAAATGAATTCATCTCTTTTAAAGAGAGAGTTCTTTCGGAGCTTTAAAAGATCTCCAGCTCTTTGTAATGGTTGATAAAATGCAGAAAATACCAATGAATTAATTTAAACCCCTATTTTCATGTTTATTATTGGTTTGATGGGCTGGGGAGCTGAGCTCAGATGGTTGCAGCTCCACACTCCCAAAGCTGGAAATGCCAAATTCCCTCTGAGTGCCACAGAATTCCAGGATTTTCCCCCCATTCTGTGAGGAATGGAAGCCCCCAGGTACCTTGGGCAATCTCGAGCTGCCTTTTTGCGTCTCCCAGGGCAGAGAACAGGTCCAGCTTGATCCTGGTCTCTGCACTCAGGCTGTTCTCCAGGTGCTGGGTCTTGTCCTGCATGGCTGACAGGGCTGACATCAACACCTCCGTGTCCTTCTCGTTCTCCTTGTACTTCCTCAGCTCCTGGGGGAGGAAATTGGGGTGAGAATGTCAGCCTGGGGGGGAAAATGTCACCTTGGAGGGGAAAATGTCATCCCTGGGGGGAAAAAATGTCATCCCTGGGGGGAAAAAATGTCATCCCTGGGGGGAAAAAATGTCATCCCTGGGGGGAAAAAATGTCATCCCTGGGGGGAAAAAATGTCATCCCTGGGGGGTTTATTATAATGAGAGTGGCCACAGGCTGCCTGCATGAGGAGAAAAATGCTGTGCAGGGGATTCCACCCTCAGCCTGCACAGAGCACTGGCTTTGGGGGGAAAAAATCCTCATTTAACCATGGAATGGTTTGGATTGAGCCCCTGGAGCCTCCTTTGCCATGGAATGGTTTGGATTGAGGCCCTGGAGCCTCCTTTGCCATGGAATGGTTTGGATTGAGGCCCTGGAGCCTCCTTTGCCATGGAATGGTTTGGATTGAGCCTCTTTAGCCATGGGATGGTTTGGATTGAGCCTCTGGAGCCTCTTTAACCATGGAATGATTTGGATTGAGCATCTGGACTCTCCTTTAGCCATGGAATGGTTTGGATTGAGCCTCTGGACTCTCCTTTAGCCATGGGATGGTTTGGATTGAGCCTCTGGACTCTCCTTTAGCCATGGAATGGTTTGGATTGAGCCCCTGTCCCCCCTCCTGCCCTCTCCCTGCCGAGGCTGGCGCAGGAACGCAGAGGGCACCGGAGGAGCCGCACTCCCCAAGGTGGGCACCGCCCTCCTGCAGCTCCAGGGATTTGGGAGCCCTCCCTGGGCTGCTGCCCGAGCCCCTGGAGCTGTGGCATTACCTGAACCTTCATTTCCAGCTCTCTGATCTGATCCTCCTTCAGCTTGATGTCGATTGTTAACTTCTTGCACTCTGTCTCCAGCTCCCGGATGCGATTCCGCAGCGTTTCCGTGCACTCCCCCCTGCAGGGACACACCACAGCACAGGGACATGGGATTACAACGGGGCTGCCACTCCTCAGCTCTTTAAAACGTGAACAATTCAAATTAAAAAACTGAAGCATGAAAAGAAGAAGCCTGTCACACTGTGGGACAGGAAAGGAACACGCAGATCTCAGCAGGTCAGGAGCCACCCAGGCAGGACCAGCAAAGAGAGCCCTGCCTTTCTTTGTTCTCTCATTTTGATATCTTTCTCAAGACAATTGTGGATTGGTTAATGAGGTCACCACCTCTACAATCCCACAGGATAATGACACAGTCCATCATCTTTCTCCACCTTAGGAGAAAGGAATGAAAACAATCCAGAAGTTCAAAAACAATTTAGGCTGGTTAGGAAAACGTGGGCTGTGTTTATAGAAAATGCATGGGAAATTCTACCACTGAAGTAAAACACAGAACACTGCAAAAACCAGGGGGACAGAAGCCAACTTTGGTCTTCTCAGCAAAATAATTCCCCTCATGGCACAAGGCAGGAAGTTGCTCAGAGTCACACCTCAAGTGTTGGGGAATTTGGGATATTGGTGGGATGGGGAGAGCAGAAAAGCAGGGATGATAATAATCCTTTTGAGACGTTTGGAGCCCTGCAGGTTAAAGTGCCCCCACTTGTGCTGTGGGACTGCAGCACCCCCACAGTGCTGAGCAGGAAAATCCCAGCATTTTGGCCAAGTCACTGCACAAATCCTTGACTCCCAGTGCCCAGGTGAGAGGAGCTGCTCCTGGAGCAGGACACAACCTCTGAGAGCACCAGGCAGGAGCAGCAGGAGATTCAGAGCGCTCTCATCCTTTCCATCTGTGAATGCCGTGTAGGCACCGAGGCTCAGCTTCAGGGGGAGGCATCTCCCAGTCCTCCCTTTGCCTTAACACAAACCAGCCTCTCAATGAGAGGTTTATTTAAACCCATCAACACAAATGAAGCTGGTTTTTTAAAATAAAAGCCCAAACACAGGCTCCTCCCTCCTGCCCCAGAGCCTCCCCAAGGCCACAGCACCTCGTGGCAGCAGCGAAGGCGACGGCTCGCGCAGCGGTCGCTTCTTCCAACTTCTTCCTTTTCTTCTCTTCCATTAATTGCTTTTCTACAAAGGTTCGTGCCTCCTGCTCTGCCTTTAGCTTCTTCTCCAGCTGGCTGATCATTTGTTTGTCTTTTTGCTTCATCTGTACAGCGTTGTGCAATCTGCAGGGGGACAGCACGGAGTGAGAGCAGGTTCCGCTTATTAAAATCAAACCGCCAGCCACCAGCAGTGCCCAGCGAGTCCGGCTGGATTTGCCTCCCATTTGAGGGGGTTTGAATGGAGTAATCCCCCAGTGCAATGTCCCCAGGGGTGTCCCCAGGGTGGCACCTACTTGTTCTGCAGCAGCTCGTTCTCCTGGCGGAGCTGGCCCATCTCGGCGCGGGCGCCGCGCTCGGCGGAGCTCAGCGAGCTCACCTGGCTGCGCAGCTCCTGCTCCACCTGCCTGCTGGCCTGCAGGTCAGCCTTTAGCTTCTTGATGTCCTGTTCCAACCTGCCAGAGACAATCCCAAAGGACACTCTCAGCCTCCTGCTCCCCTCAGCCCCGGGGTCAGGTGTGCTCCGTGAACAAACCTGGCACCGGCTGCCAACCTCGCACCTCGCACCTCCAGCAGCCCCCGAACAATCGGCTCCCCCAGTTCTGGGATTCAGATTTTATAGAAAACAATCGGCTCCCCCAATTCTGGGATTCAGATTTTATAGAAAACAATCAGCTCCCCCAGTTCTGGGATTCAGATTTTATAGAAAACAATCAGCTCCCCCAGTTCTGGGATTGTGTCCCTGCTAAATAATCAGATTTTATATAAAAGAACCAACTCTCCCCATTCTCTGATTGTCTTCTTGCTAAAAAATCAACTTTTATAGAAAACAACCAACTCTCCTTGCTAAATAATCAGATTTTATATTAAAAAATCAACTCTCCCAATTCTCTAATTGTCTTCTTACTAAATAATCAGGTTTAATATAAAACAACCAACTCTCCCAATTCTGTGACTGTGTCCCTGCTAAATAATCAACTTTTATATAAAACAACCAACTCTCCTTGCTAAATAATCAGATTTTATAGAAAACAACCAACTCTCCCAATTCTGGGATTGTCTCCTTGCTAAATAATCAGATTTTATATAAAAAAAATCAACTCTCCCAATTCTCTGACTGTCTCCTTGCTCAGTAATCAGCTTTTATAACTCCTCAGCTACAGCTCCACACACCTCCCACCTCCCACTCCAAGTTGTAAAACAAACCCTGTGCAATCCCATTTTCCCTGAGGTCTGAGGAGCTCTGAGCCGGGACAGAGCCGCACACACAGAGCCAGATTTCACTCTGTCCACAAATGCTGAGCTGGGTTTGTCACCCAGAGCTGAGCCGAGTTTTGTCACCCCACCACGCTGGGATTTTCTTGCAGCACACGATGTGAGTGCTGAGTAACCAGGATGTGTGAAGTCATCCCCAGCTCAGGAGTCAGTAAATTTAGTTGGAATTGCTCTTGAACAGAGCCCATCTGCTCCACACTTGAAATTGGAGCTTTGGAAAGTTCTTGAAGATTCGTGGCATCTTATTAATGGAAATATTTTCAATAAAACCCACGTTTAGGAAGGGAGGCACTCAGCTCACTTTGATTTTTCTTTCCCCATAAATAAGGTTATTGATTCTTAGAATAAAAACCACATCACAGGGGAATAATCAACCTTTCCAAACTCTGTAACACACTCATTCAAAGCAAATACACCCCAGCCATTCCCACAGAACCCTCCTTTGCTCTGCCAGGTATTGATTGCAGAGATTTTAAATGCCCATCAAGGAGCTGAAGGAGGTTTTATTCCCATTCGGAATTAGTGGCAGTGGGATGTGAAGGTGAGGAGAACAATCACAAAAGCCACCAAGAGCTGCCCCTGGTGACTGCCAGCAGTGCAGGTGAATGGCTGGAGCTTTTTGATTCCCTAATGGAACATTTTTGGGCTTCAGTGCAGGGAAATCTCAGCCTGAGGGATGAGCAGTGAGAACACCCTGTGCCACTGAATGCACAGGGGAAGGGGGGAATCGCCAAAATCCAGAAAAGGGGGTTTGGAGCAGCTGAAACAGCCCAGAGGGATGAGAGGGGGAATGGAGAGCAGGAGTGTGGCTGGGCTGGGACACCCCGGACAGCTCCAATCCCAGCCCCTCCAGCCCCTCCAGGCTATGGAAGTGCCCTCCTGGGAAGAGAAAATCCTTCAGTGCACTGGAAATGGTCAAAAACACCCTTAAACAGAAAAAAATTCAACTTACAGGCAAATACCCACAGCACAAACAAATACCCACCTCAAAGGGAAGGGCACAAATCACTGCAACACCTGGGGCTCTGCTGAGGGAAAGGATTTGCAAACCTGACCCCAAATATTCCAAGCACAGCCCCCAGCCCCAAAATGGGAACAGCAGCAGCTGGATTTGGGTGAGTGCTGCCACCCTGCTCAGTGTTTCATGATGGACTGGGCAGTTGTTGGGCAAAGAAATCAGAGTTTCAGCTCATCTGCCAAAAAAGCAGCAGCCCAGAGCTGCAAAGTTTTGAATTGAAGAGTAAGAAGCTGTAGGAACCACAAGCAGACTGGGCTGTGCCAACAGCTGATTCCAGGTTTTCAGAAACAGGTGGAAAAATAAGGAACACACTTAAATCCCCTTTACACTGAGCCATAAATAATTTCAATTTCCATGTTTCCAATGAAGTGATAACTGAAGGTGAGAGCTGTAAACAGCTTTTACCTACAGCTCACACCACGCCAAACCAGGACACCCCAGGATTTATTTTGGGCATGGAGTATTCCAGGAAAAGAAGCCCTGAGCAGATAAAGCCTGAACAACTCAGAGGTGCTGGCACAGGATGGGCTCGATTTGGATTTGGATTTTTGGCAGCAGAGAAGTGCTGGGAGCTCAGGGCTGCTTGTGGAGCCAGCTGGCAGGTGACATCCCTGCACCCGAGTGTCCCCAGGGCTGGAAAAAACCTGCAGGGCTCTGAGGTGGCCGCTGCTCCTGCAGCACTTCCAGAGCTGCTCCTGCTGGAACTGACAGGCTCTCCTTCCCAAAAAGCAGCTTTAATTCCCAAAAAGCCAGGAATCCACAGCAAAAGCCAGGATTCTCCTGTCCCTGCTGGAACTGACAGGCTCTCATTCCCAAAAGCAGCTCCCATTCCCAAAAAGCCAGGAATCCACAGAAAGCCAGGATCCCTCTTTCCTTGCTGGAACTGACAGGCTCCCATTCCCAAAAAGCCAGGAATCCACAGAGAAAGCCAAGATTTTCCTTTCCCTGCTGGAACTGACAGGCTCCCATTCCCAAAAAGCCAGGAATCCACAGCAAGCCAGGATCCTCCTTCCCCTGCTGCCCAGCCCTGCTCCAAGAGCTGCCATTCCCAAAGGTTGCTGTGTCTCTGAGCTGCCTTGGCAAGGGCCTGCAGGAGGGATTGGCTCCCACATTCCTCATTTACATTCCTGATTTTCTGCTCTGGGCTTGCTTTCCCAGGCCATCCCCCCTGCAGCTGAGAACAGGAAACCTTCTGGAGCTTTGCTGCCCCTCCAGGCAGGCAGGGGGGTGAGCAGAGGCACCAGCTCCTCTCTGCCCACCAGTGATGCCACCAAATTTGACCACAATTAGCACCAAACGGCCCCAAATTGACATTAAAACCTCCCAGGCTGCCTCTGCAGGTAACACCATCTCAGGAAAAGTGAAACGAAGCTGGGGCAGAGCAGCTTCTGCTTCACCAAGAATTCTCCCAGCCCAAGTGGCAGGAGATGTCCTCGTTACCTGTGGGAATAATTAGCACGTGAGCCAGCTTGTTCACCAGCTCTGTGCCAAAGGCAGGACCTGTGTGGGTACAGACAGCTCTGCCAGCACCTCTGGGTGCTCTCAGTGCAGGGATTTTTAAGGGATCTGAAAGGCAGGGGCAGGTCAGGGGTTTTGCTCTGTAATGTGCAATAAACAGCAACAAAAAAAAAAATTCTGCAGCAATTACAGCTTGGGTTTGTTCCAGATGTTGAGGCTCTGAATCTGTTTCACCTCAGAGCCGACAGTGAGATGGTGAAAGGAATGGATTTGCTCCTGAGAACAGCAGGAAGTGCAGAGGGACTCCAGGCTGATCCCAAAGGGAGCCCTCCCCTGGCCCCATTAGCAGAGAGCTGGGAGAGAAGCACTCACACCACAGGGATCCAGTGAGGAAGGCTCTGACAAGATTTCAGCACCCCCAGGAGAGGTCTCAGAAAAGCCCTGAGGTTCCTGAGCCTCTGGGATCCCTCAGCTCTGGGCAGCAAGGATGGAACAATTCCCAGGGATGGGCAGCAGGAAATTCCTCTCCATGAAACCTCAGGCACTGACAATCCACCAGAGAGAGCAAACATGAGATTACAGCTTCAAACAAGAGCAGTATTATATATATATATATATATATATATAAAATACCAAAACACCAAAGTGGAAAAAAAAAAAACCCCAACTTAGTTCATTAAATCCATCAATAGGGTGCCACAGAAAGAAAAACCATTATGGACACATCCCTCATTCCTGCAGGAAAGAACCAGAGTTGGAGACTCTAGAAAAGAGAATCCAAAGTCATCTAATTTAAGGCTTTTTGCCTCATTCCAGGTAGGAAACAATCAGTGTTGGAGACTCTAGAAAAGAGAATCCAAATGGAGACTCTCTAGAAAAGAGAGCCCAAAGTCACCTAATTTAAAGTTTTCTGATTCATTCCTGCAGGAAATAATCAGTGTTGGAGATTCTCTAGAAAAGAGAATCCAAAGTCACCTAATTGAAGGTTTTTTGCCTCATTCCCTAACTGACAGGAGCCTTCCAGACACATCACACCAAGTCTCTGAGTTATCAACCCTGCAAAGCTCCTGCCCTCCCAAACCTCCTGATGCTGAGTGTCTCCAGCCCTGCTAATCCCAGCAGCAGCAGGAATATTTCACATTGGCTCCTGGTTACTCAGCTCAGGGCCATCAGTCTGGACACTGAGTTAGAAAAAGCAGCTTTCTTTGGAAGCTGAGCAGAGCTGAGCGGAGTCTGAACAAATGCAGGGCTTCACTCAGCCCTTGCCAGGCTCCAGCAGACTGAAAGTTTAATGCCAGCACTGAGCAACACTCCTGGAAGTGGAAAAGATGATGAACAAACACCTGGCACTCCAGGGATGGGATAACTGACAAGGTTAAAACCAAAAAAAGCACCATGAATTTTGAAATTGAAGCGCATCCATCCCATCCAATTTGTCGGGTGAGTTTGTGCTCCCTCTGGTGTGGGAGTTCCAAGATTCCATGAGCGCTTTCAGCCAGCAGGATGCTGGGTTTGCTGCTCCCTGCGCAGGGACAAGAAGCAGCTCCGGGGATCTGCAGCAAAAGCACTGCCCTGAAGAAGCTGAATTCCCTTGCAGGGCACAGTGAGGCACTGTCAGAGCACAGCTGGGTGCTCTGGCCTTCCCCAGGGAGCTCCAGGAGCTGCAATTCCCTGAGGACACGATCTGCTTTGTTGGAGACTCAGTTGTGTTCTGGGCAGTTTGTGACCACCTGCTCCAGGCTTCCACATAAAGATTTCAACGTGAAATTTGAAGTTAAAACACACCAGGTTTAAACCTCATTCCCTGTCACAGCCACACAATTCTGAGCCACGCAGGGCATTCCCTTCCCTCTTCCCAAGACTCAGGAATGATGCTTGGAACTGCAGCAGGCTGAGCTGAGCCTTCCCTCTCTCAGGGAGCAAACAAACCTTATACAGAGAGCAGAGCTGGGAATGGGAACAGCCAAGATTTCAACATGAAATCTGAAGTTTAAACACACCAGGTTTAAACCTCATTCCCTGTCACAGCCACACAATTCTGAGCCACGCAGGGCATTCCCTTCCCTTCCCTCTTCCCAAGACTCAGGAATGATGTTTGGCACTGCAGCAGGCTGAGCTGATCCCTCTCTCCCTCAGGAAGCAAACAAACCTTAAACAGAGTGCAGAGCTGGGAATGGGAACAGGCAGCCAGGCCTGGGCAGGGCTTGGTGCATCCCATCAACCCTGGCTGCACTGGATTCACAGATCACATTGATCAGCTGCTCTCTGATCTGCCTCTCACAACTTATTAGGTATCAATTAGCGCTGGTGTTTAATTGGCAGGGCTGTCAATCAGGGGTAGAGTGATTAGCACAGGAGAGAATAATATTTCCTTTGAGGAAATTGTGCTCCCACAGCACAAACCCTGAGAGACAGGAGCCCAGTTATCAGAAGGTACCTGCAGGGAAAACAAGCCTGAGCTGCCAATGAGAAGTTGGCCAGCAATGATTTGGTGGAATGAGGAATGAGAGAGACACGAGGCAGGTGGGAGCTGGTGGAGAAGGGCAGGACTGAGGAGCAGTTTTTGTTCCAGCCATCCCTCTCTCCATGCACACTCCCGGCACTCTCCTCGCTGCTGCTGCTGCTTTTCCTGGCAGCACATGACAGCACCGTCTGTGCCAGGGTGAGCCACTGCACCTCACCCAGCCTCCTTCCTCCAGACCTCCCAGCAGCACAGGAGAAGCTGGGACTTCTCCATGCTGACAGACTCCCAGGCAGCCAAACAAATCCCTGTGACCTGTGCCTGCAGCAGGGCCGAGCTCAGCTCCACACCAGCACTTGGAATGAAAGATTAAAGCAAAAGCCAAACCTTTCAAAGGGAAAACAGAACAAAAAAAACTCATGTTCAGGCACCAACAAACCGCACTGAACTCCCTGGAGAGGAAAAGGTGGCTCCACAGAAGAGCTGTCAAGGACAGATGAGCTGATTCTCTCCTCATTTTGCTCCTGCCTTCTCCCCCAGAGCATTTCTGGTGCCTCACGAGAGCCCTGGGAGGCAGGGGAGCAGCAGAGGCTGAGCCAGAACTGCAGCAATCTGCTCTGGGCTGCACATCAAACACCAACCAGCAACACAACCCCACACACCTCCTGGAGATCCTACCCCACCACCACCCCCCAATTCTGCCTTCTCCACGGGATCACAAATAACATTCTCCTGAGAAAAAAATCACACATCCGCTGTCCCAAGGGAGGACGAGCCCCAACTTACCTTACCAGTGCATCTGGTTTGCTTAGCTGGTTATTAGGAATACAGTTTTCCATTAAGTCCTTGTGTGTGCTGGGGCTCTTGCTGGCACATTTCTGTTTTTTCTCATTTTTGGAGGATGAGGAGGGGATGCTCCCGTTGGTTGCACTGTGGCTGCGGGGGGAGGAGTTCACAACCCCGCTGACGTTTTTGTAATTTTTGGACGAGGCAGTGCATGAGTCCTCTTTTAAGAGGTTTTCTGTACTTCCCACAAGATCATTATTTAATCTTTTACTATTGATATGGTTTTCCATATATTCGATTTCTTGTATTTTAGAGTCTACGGGTTGCAAAATGTTGTTGTTTATTCCAAGGTTGTGTTTCTTGGCATCCTTGTCCTTTTCTTTCCCTTTTTCTCGATATTCCAGCTCTGGCAACGTAGCAGAGATTTTTTTATTGGCTGGAATGCCTCCATTGTGCTGCAGGAGTATTGAGGAATCCATATCAGATAATCCTTTGGCTGCTGCAACACCAAAGTGAAAAAAAAACCCCAACTTAGTTCATTAAATCCATCAATAGGGTGCCACAGAAAGAAAAACCATTATGGACACATCCCTCATTCCTGCAGGAAAGAATCAGAGTTGGAGACTCTAGAAAAGAGAATCCAAAGTCATCTAATTTAAGGTTTTTTGCCTCATTCCTGCAGGAAAGAATCAGAGTTGGAGACTCTCAAGAAAAGAGAATCCAAAGTCACCTTAATTTAAGGTTTTTTGCCTCATTCCAGGTAGGAAACAATCAGTGTTGGAGGCTCTCTAGAAAAGAGAATCTAAAGTCACCTAATTAAAGGCTTTTTGATTCATTCCTGCAGGAAACAATCAGTGTTGGAGACTCTCTAGAAAAGAGAGCCCACAGTCACCTAACTGAAGGTTTTTTGCCTCATTCCAGGCAGGAAGCAGGGATTTAACACTAAACACTGGAGCTCCACACGACTCTGGCTGACCAGATCGATGAAGGACCCAGCAGAGGGGCCACAATTCCCTTTTCCTGTCCCATCAACCCCTCCAAACTGATCCAATTCCTGCTCCCCTGAGCTCCCCACACTCCCAGCACACCCCAGGCTGAGGCGGCTCCTCCTCAGCACGCCTGGGGTTTGTTTTTTCTGGGAACATGAGAACACATGAAGGAATTCACTTGCCTTCCTCTGCCTCCCTCTCTTGCCTTTGCAGCATCTGCTGCTCTGGGGGCAGTGCCTGCTGCAGGAGCTGCATGTAGAATTCATTCTCCTTCTGCACCTCTTTCTGCTTCCTCAAACGCATCTTGTAGCTGACGTAACTTTTAAAGCCAAAGCCCAAAGTCACAACAGGGTAGCCAATGCTAAAGGGGATAAAAAAAAAGCATTATTATGAATCAAATTATAGGTGTGATAGCAAATTAATCAGTTAGATGCAACCAGACACAGCTTTAGTGGGAAATGATCTATCCAGAGGTTTTTTTTTGCTGGAATATCCACACTATAAATCCCTCTCAGCGCGGGGAGCTGGCACTGGGGCCTTGCTCACACTCATTTCTCATGGAATATTTAATGGTAGGAGTGGGAAAATCTGAACAGCCAAGGCCTGAACCCAAATAAAAAGCCCTGATTATTCATTTTCCTGGTGAAATAAAGGTGAGAAAGGAGAAACAGGGGGGCACTCACCAGTGTGCTGCAAATGGACGACACAGGTCCACGTGGAAGTTTTTTAAATCTTTAAATCTAATGGCTGCTTCAATATAAACAAAAAGTATCCACAGTGATACTGTTGGTAAGCACACACCTCTTTCTGTGGAGGGAAAGGAAACAGAGCACAGGCAGCAAGGGTTTGGAAGTTATTTTTAAAACATTTCAAGAGTCAGAGGAAACAGGCCTTAAAGATTTCACCTAAAAAGATCATAATTAAACAAAATAAAAGGAAATAAAAGCAAGTTCTCATCAACTTGGATGAGCACTGAAAATGAAGAATTCCTGAAGATTTCACCTAAAAAGATCATCATTTAAAAATAAAAGGAAATAAAAGCAAGTTCCTATCAACCTGGATGAGCACTGAAAATGAAGAATTCCTGAGGTTGCCATGAATTAAAATATTAAATCAGCTCAAATAGCTACAGCTAAAACTGGCCCATCAGGTTGCTCCTCCTCAACATCAACGCTGAACAACTTCAGATAAGGCTTGAACATTTTATTCCAGCTCTAAAAATAACCCCAGATTCTGCAGGTATTTGAAACTGGGCAGCAAGTGGCTCCCAAGGATGGCATCTGCCATCAGCTGCCACACTGCCACTGTCAGCAGTGGCTGAGCTGGCACAGAGCTGAGTGAGGGATGACCCACAGCACCCTGCAAACCTCAGGGCAAACCTCAAATGTTCCACAAATCCCAAGAATTTGGGGAGTGAAATGTTGCTCCTAAAAACAATAAAATAAATTTAGATCAGATTTTATTCCTAGAAGGTTTTGATTGAAGGAAGGAACTGAACCAGCTCCCCCCAGCTCCACTGCCTCATCCAAATCCAGGGATTTCTGAGAACAAACCCAAACAGCTCAGGGGAAAAGGGCAGCAGAGGGGGACAGGAGTTCTCCATGTAAGCCTCAAAGTGTCAGGGCAGCCTCTGGTATCAGCAGAGGAGAAACTGGATCCAGCTGACACAAAGCTCTGCTGAAACAGAATTAAACTGGGATCCCTGAAATGATACTAGAATTAAACTGGGATCCCTGAGATAACTGATACTGGAATTAAACTGATCACTGAAATAACTGATATTAGAATTAAACTGTGATCACTGAAATAACTGATATTAAACTATGATCACTGAAATAACTGATATTAGAATTAAACTGATCACTGAAATAACTGATACTAAACTGGGATCACTGAGATAACTGATACTAGAATTAAACCGTGATCACTGAAATAACTGATACTAGAATGTTAATAACTAAATTAACAGCACAGCAGGTGAGGGCTGAAGGACAGAACACTTTCCCCAACTCTTCCTGTGTGCTCTGTATTTGTGGAATCACTGCAGGAGAGTTGTGAAATCGGGAGTTTAATTTTATTTCAACTCTGGAATTCCTCTTTCTACCCCTCCAGCTCCTGCTTGCTGGGATGCTCCCCAAGTGCAAAACAAAAGAACATTTCTAACTCTAAAAAACTGCATGAAATGAGGGCTAACAGCAGAGGGGCTCTGTTCCTAAAAGCTGTGGGGTACCTGTTGAGATGAGGGAGTGTGAATGAAGAAGAATTGTAAATAAAGGAGCTCTAAATGAGGGAGGAAGCTGTAAATACAGAACAATGCCCCACCTGTGTGCCACACATACTGTACCCACACATAGGTGCTGGCAGCAAAGAACAGCCACTGGATTGGGATGAAGAGCAGACAGATGATGTTGGAGGTGAATGCTACACACACAAAGAACACTGAGAAGGCCTGAAAGAGAAAAAGGGAGGGGGAAAGAGAAGGGAAAATAACCAATACAAGTCTTTAATATGTATTAAAATGTATATAATACAATTTATTTAAAATATCTAATAGCTGTATTTTTTTAACACGTTAATATTTCTAGTATTACATGTTGATTAAATTTATTTTATTTATTTTATTATATTATTATATTTCTTTTCTAATTTTATCATTTGAAATAATAACTATTTTATTTTTATTTTTAAAATATTTAGTAGCTATTTTTAAATGGTAAAAATGGAAAATATTTATATATATAAACCCCCTATATATATAATCCTATAGACAATTAAAAATATTTATATATAAAAATCCCCTATATATAATCCTAGAGACAATTAAAAATATTTATATATATAAATCCCCTATATATAATCCTACAGACAATTAAAAATATTTATATAGATAAACCCCGTATATATAATCCTCCAGACAATTAAAAATATTTATATATAAAAATCCCCAATATATAATCCTATAGACAATTAAAAATATTTATACATAAATCCCCTATATATAATCCTATAGATAATTAAAAATATTTTTATATAAACTCCCTATATATAATCCTACAGACAATTAAAAATATTTATATAGATAAACCCCTATATATAATCCTATAGACAATTAAAAAAATATTTTTATATAAACTCCTAATATAATAACTATATATAATTAAAAAATTTACTATATATAACCCCCCTATATATAATCCTACAGACAATTAAAAAATTTTATAAAATCCTAAAATAATAAATATTTTATATAAACCCCCTATATATATAAATCCTATAGACAGCACATGTGTATATATATATAAATATATATAAAAATATAAAAAAACTTTATATAAAAGGGTTTTCTTTACAATAAACCAGAAACTCTTGCCTGTTTACATATATGGAAGTTTCTGTATAATCCATCTATATAAGAATCCATAGAATTATATGTAAAAGATTCTATATAATCCATATATAGAAGTTTCTGTATAATCCATATATAAGAAAAATCTATATAAACCACATATAAAAGATTCTATAATATATAAGAATATATAATATATTCTATTATAATATATAAGAATATATATTACAATATATAATATAATCTATATAATTCCAACCCAGCTCAGGAATTCAAACAACGTTTCCCTGAGGTGAAATTTGGATAAATCTTTATTTCACTTTTCCACAGAACAGCCATCAGAGAGAAGGGATAAACTGAGCAAAGCCCCTGTGCTGTGAGGAGGCTCCCAGTGCCTTTGGAGCAGTGGAACTGGGAATGTTCCCTGGGATTGGGAGCCACTCACCAAGCCCTGGTATCGGAAGGAATCGTAAACGCTCCTGATGAAGAGCCAGAAGGGCCACAGGTACTCAAACCTGAACTCCAGCACAAAATCTGCCAGCAGCACCAGGGCCCACACCACCAGGAACTTCAGGTACAGGAAGGTGCTGGGGGGAAAGAAAAAGGAGATTTCAGGTTAGCATTTCCAACAGAAAAAAAATTATTTTCTATTTTTTATTTTATTTAAAGATCCAGAAACTGTAATACATGGAAGGGCCCACACCATCAGGAATTTCAGGTACAGGAAGGTGTTGTGGGGAAAAGAAAAAGGAGATTTCAGGTTAGCATTTCCAACAGAAAAAAATTATTTTCTATTTTTTATATTTTATTAAAAGATCCAGAATAAAAACTAAAGACAGCTGTAATACATGGAAGGGCCCACAGCAGCAGGAACTTCAGGTACAGGAAGGTGCTGGGGAAAAAGAAAGAAAAAGGAAATTTCAAGTCAGGATTTCCAACAGAAAAAAAAATATTTTCTAATAAAATAAAATTTTTAAAAAATAGAAGAGCCAGAATGAAAACCATGGAGAACTGTAATACATAGAAGGGCCCACAGCACCAAAATTTCAGGTACAGGAAGGTGCTGGGGAAAAAGAAAAAGGAAAAGGAAATTTCAGGTCAGCATTTCCAACAGAAAAAAAATTATTTTCTATTTTTTATTTTTAATTTAAAAATCCAGAGTTAAAACCATGGACAACTGTAACACATGGAAGGGCCCACAGCACCAGGAACTTCAGGTACAGGAAGGTGCTGGGGGGAAAGAAAGAAAAAGGAAATTTCAAGTCAGCATTTCCAACAGAAAAAAAAATTATTTCCTATTTTTTAAAAATTTTATTTTATTAGAAGAGCCAGAATGAAAACCATGGACAACTGTAATACATGGAAGGGCCCCCAGCACCAAAATTTCAGGTACAGGAAGGTGCTGGGGGGAAAGAAAAAGGAGATTTCAGGTCAGCATTTCCAACAGAAAAAAAATTCTTTTCTTTTTTTTAAGTTTTATTAAAAGATCCAGAATTAAAACCATGGACAACTGTAATACATGGAAGGGCCCACAGCACCAGGAACTTCAGGTACAGGAAGGTGCTGGGGAAAAAGAAAGAAAAAGGAAATTTCAAGTCAGCATTTCCAACAGAAAAGATTATTTTCTATTTTTTTCATCTTATTTACAAATCCAGAATGAAAAGTGTGGACAACTGTAATGCACAGAAGGAAATATCAGCCAAAATGATGCTATAAAATAACTTGAAGGGTTTGTTTTTTTTAATTACTCCATGACAGCAGGCCTGGTCAAACGCAGTTAACACGAGTGCAGCAGGGTCAGCGCTCTCACACGACACCAGCACCCATCTCCCTCTGCATTTTCACCCAGGGAAGCCCTGCCAAAGGTAACTTCTCCCAGCTGGAATGCTCCTTTCCAGCCCTCAGGAATTCCCCTCCTCAGCAGGCTGCAGATGTTCCCTCATTGAACAGCCTGCAACACCAACAAACTGAGCTGCATTTGAAGCCTGGACCAATTTAAAGCCTGGTTTGATCAGTGTTAGATCTGAAAACATTTCTCCAAACTCAAATGGAGCCCTTTAAAAACAAACAAACAAACAAACAAACCAACCAACCCCCAGAAAAACAGAGGCACGTGAGCCTTGGGGCCAGCCCAACTTCTATTTTTTAATGATTTCTAAGGCACATTCCCATGTTCTGAGTCTGCATTTTGAGCCACTGATGATCCTTCTTGGCAACAGAGCTTCAAAACATTTCCAGCTCCTACCCAAGTAACACTTGAGGGATCAGCCCAATCCATTCTTCCCAAAAAGAAGCAGCAAAATCCCTTTTTTTTCCCAATCCATTCCTCCCAAAAAGAAGCAGCAAAACTCATTTTTTCCCCAATCTATTCTTCCAAAAAAGAAGCAGCAAAACCCCTTTTTCCCAATCCATTCCTCCCAAAAAGCAGCAACAACCCCCCTTTTTTCCCAACCCATTCCTCCCAAAAAGCAGCAGCAAAACCCCTTTTCCCCCCAATCTATTCTCCCCAAAAAGAAGCAGCAAAATCCCATTTTCCCCCCAATCCATTCCTCCCAAAAGAACCAGCAAAACCCCTTTTTCCCCAACCCATTCTTCCCAAAAAGAAGCAGCAAAATCCCATTTTTCCCCCCAATCCATTCCTCCCAAAAAGCAGCAGCAAACCCCCGTTTTTTTTCCCAAACCCATCACCCCCAGATCTTTCACCCCAGCTCCCCAACACCTTATCGCACTCTGTTGAGTTATAACAAAAATAGGAGTGTTAAAAATGTATTTTTTTCCTCTTTAAAATCAATTGCAAATTTTCCTTTCAGTCATTTCTTGCCCCTCCTCTCCCACCCTGCCAACACGAGCAGCAGAACTTTGCCCTGGAATGTTTGGTGGGGCGGTGCCAAGGGTTTGCACCCAGTGCCAGGTGGGGTCGAGTTCCTGCCCTGCTTGGGGCTTTTTTAGGAGCTTGTTCTGAGCTTTGGGGAAGAGCCAAAACACAGAATTTCCAGGGAAAAATTTACCCGGAATTTTCTGGGTACCAGCAAGGGTTTGGGAAAAAACTGAATTAGTGCAGCTCTCACTCGCTGTCACACAAGGTCAGGGCTGGGAAAACACTTGGATTTCTTGGGAATGAAGAGGTGAGAGGCAGGAGCCTGAGAGTGCCCTTGTCAACAGAACGGGGTGGGAAAAACAGAAAGCAAAAGGCTGCAGGAAGAACTTCCATGGAATGGAAACAAAATGAATGGAAAAGCTTGGAAAAGCTAAGGGAGGGCTGCTCTCAGTTCTGATGGACCCAGCCCCAGGCACAAATTGCTCTTTGAGAAGAATAAAACTATAGTCTAAGTATTAAAAAAACCCTAAAACCCAACAAAATATCCCACAGCAAAACCCAGCCAACCCAAACCCACCAAAAACCTTCAATGGTCACATTATCCTCATGCATTTTGCTTTCTCTGCTTATTTAAACTTCAGATCCTCACCAGAAATCTGCAAAAAGCAGCTGCATTCAGAGAATATTTGACACCAAAGGTGAGATCTGAATTCAGATGGACCCAGTTCTGATGGACCCAGCCCCAGTCACAAATTACTGTGAAGAATAAAACTATAAAACTATAGTTCTAAGCATTAAAAAAACCCTAAAACCCAACAAAATAACCCAGGCAACCCAAACCCACAAAACCCTTCAATGGTCACATTATCCTGGTGCATTTTGCTTCCACAGGCTGCCTTTCTCTGCTTATTTAAACTTCAGATCCTCACCAGAAATCTGCAAAAAGCAGCTGCATTCAGAGAATATTTGACACCAAAGGTGAGATCTGAACTCAGACTCTGGAATTGCACCTGTTCAGATGTGAGGAATTCCATAAACCCATCACAGCCAGGAATTCCTTGCTCTGTTCACTTGTGTTGTGGAGCCTTTTCGTGGGTTAAACCCGTGGCTATTGTTTGTTTTCCTGCCACTGGAACCCACGAGGAAATCCCATTTTTCCCAGCAAATGAGGGCTGTCAGGACTAAAGCTGCTCAGCTGTGAAGTGCCACTCCAAGTGAAAGCATTTGCTGAACGAGAGCTCTGTACCACAGCCATTAAAGTGATTTCTGATATTAAATTCATATCAATCCCAGGGCCCTGCTGACACTCAGCACCTCCTGAAGTGCAACTGGAACAATGCAACACTTGTAAGGAGGTTTTGCCAACGCTATTAAAGAGCCTATTTCTCATTGTCTGAAGGGCTCCAGAGCCATTCAGAATTCCAGGGAAGTTGAAAAGCCTCAATCCTTGTGCTGGCCCCAGCGTGGAATGAGCCCAAATCTCAGATCCTGCTCCCCCTGAGGTGCTGCACAGCCACGTTTGTGCCCCAGCCCTGCAGGGAGAGCTGAAATCATCCCCAAGGATTAAATCCCCTGGAAAACCATTTTTATTGCAGAGGCTCAAATATATTCCACGAGGCCAACTGGAATTCCGAGGTGGATCCCAACACAGGGGAAGGTTCCTGCAGATGAACACCTGAAATCTGGGATTATCCCATTTCCTGACACATGGCAGAGGTTTAAGGACAGGGCTTCCCCAGGAAGCAGCACACAGCCTCTAATCCTGGAGGGAAATGAAGGAACAGGGAAGGATGGACACATCCATGCAGGAGCAGGGCACGGAGCAGGGAGGAGCAGAGACTGCAGTGCTGCAATTCCTCTGAAAGGTCAATTGATGCCTAATGCACACTGAATAGAGAGATTTATCCCCAGCCCCTCAGTGCCTCTGCTCCCCCTTTGGATTTGCAAACAAATCATTTTCCTCCTTATTCTTCCTCCCCCTGCAAGTGCCAGATGCCATTTCCTTTTTTTTTTTTTTCCCTTTTTTCCCCCTTCCTCTCTTGTTCTTTGTTCTCCTTTTACTGCCCTGCAGAAGCAGATCCTGTGCTGGCACTAAGGTAAAAATACTGCCCAAAAATCCCCAGAAAAAGACAGAATTCTGCATCCCAAACCCAAACTGGGGGTTGATTAAGCCTTAATTGTATCCCATCATTATCAGCAAGGCCCAGAGGCTGGAAAGGGAATCCTGGCATGTTCCACTTGGCAGCCTGACTCATCCAAGACAATGGAGTGGGAGGCAGCCCGAGGCTGGCAGGATGCCAAGGCCACAGGTGAGCTTTAAAAAAGGTGGATTTGAGCGTTTGGGTGAAATTACCAAATAATCAACAACCCCCCTGCCTCGAGGCTACCCAGCAGCCACAACACTGGGGGTGCTGAGTGCAGATTTGCAAATGTAAAAGCTTTATATAAAATAAACACACAAACAGATACCTGGGATTATTATTAGTGGGCACGAGAAGTGGAACACAGCAAGCCTGAACATCACTGCTGGGAAGTGAAACACTCCTCAGGTACAGCCTTGAAAGGGAAAAGAAATGTAAAGAATCCCAGGAAAGCTCCCTGACTCCTGATTCTGTGTCCTGCTGGCAAAGAATGAATCCATCCCTGAGCTAAGGAAAGGAAAAGGAGCCACAAGGGAAAAGGGGGAAAGGGACAGGGAAAGGAAAGGGGGGGGGGGAAAGGGAAAGGAAAGGGGGGACAGGGAAAGGAAAGGGGGGACAGGGAAAGGAAAGGGGGGACAGGGAAAGGAAAGGGGGGACAGGGAAAGGAAAGGGGGGACAGGGAAAGGAAAGGGGGGACAGGGAAAATCCTGGCAGTGATGGGAGCCCAGACAGGGGCAGACAATCAGCTCCAAACACCGTGGGGCAGGGACAGGAGGCTCTGCCAGCTCTGGGAATTCAGCTCCCAGCACCAAAATCCAGCCCCCTTGAGCTGCAGGGAGCGAGAGTGAGAGCAGAGGGGCTGATGCTCCCTGAGCCACCGGGCTGACACAGTAAAACACATTAAATGTAGGCTGAATTACACTGGAGCCCTGCACTGGAGTTCAAGTCATAAAAGGCAGCTCTGCTGCTTTGTTCCAGAGCTCCGGGGCAGCTCCAGCAGAAAATGCTTTGCCCTCTATAGGAAGCTGGGAAAAAAAAAAGTGCCAGAATGAATTAGCAGGAGGAATCATCACGGATTTTCAAGAAAAGCCTAAAAAAGGCCACATTCCTGGAGGTTGTGCTGATGTTTCCCCTCCAGTTTATTTGGCTGTCACGAATCCAGCCCTTGGAATTCAGCCCTGCCAGGATTTGGGTGGGAACTGGGAGTGTTTGAGGGGTCGTGGCACCCAGGAATCCCGTCCCTGTGCCACCAGGGCCACTCAGAGATGAGAGACCCCCCTCTGCCAGGCTGCCAGCCCACCGAGTGCCTGGGATGAAGGGCAAATTCCATCCCCAGCTCCAAAAACCCTGCCTCTGGAGGAACACGGAGCATTTCAGGCCCATTGTCAGGGAATCCGTGAGACAGCATCCGTCAGCTGATGGGACAGCACAAGATCCAGCAGGGATTCAGGCTGGAATTCGTCCTGAAACTTCCCCAGCTCCAGAAGCGGGACTGAGCAGGGCCAAAACAAGCAGGAGCAGCACTGCAGCTGAAGGATCTCACCCAGGTTTGAACCAGATCAAGGATGAGCACTGGGAAGAGTGAGGAACAAGCAGGAACAAGCAAATCTTAATTGCTTGACTGATGACAAGCTGCAATGAATACTTTAATTAACAATTAAGGGTTGTAGGAGATGCTAAATCACTTCAGCATTTTTAAAGTGTTGCCATTGCTTTACACAGGAAAAGGCAAAATTTGGAATAGAAGCTGTGGAAAAAAGAGATTCCCCCAATTCCTACCGTGACACTTATTTTAAATCACATTAAATTCTTTCCACAGATCCTGCAATACTTCTAAAGAGCACAAATCACTGCAAAGATCAACATTCAGAGACACAGATCATCCACACCTTTCAGTGCAGCCCAGGATTTTCTATTCCTAGAAAATTTCTATTCCCATTTCTGCTCTGTTTTTCTATCACTTCCAATAATCTGCTTCCATTTCACACAGGCAGTGAACTCTGTCACCAGAGCTTCCCTGCAGGACAATCCCTCCCCTGCTCCAAAACTCCTGCAGGACAATCCCTTCCCTGCTCCAAAACTCCTGCAGGACAATCCCTTCCCTGCTCCAAAACTCCTGCAGGACAATCCCTTCCCTGCTCCAAAACTCCTGCAGGACAATCCCTTCCCTGCTCCAAAACTCCTCGTCCTCCCAGCTCTCAGCACCCCACGTGTCTCAGAGCTGAGCCTCGCTCAAACTCCCAGGCTGGACAAGGGAACAAGGCTTAATTTTAGATCGGGCCTAATTTAAAAAGCAAACAAAACAAGAGTTAAGCATCCCAATCGTGCTGTTTGCTCAGCCTGGCTGCTTTGCCTGTAAAGGCAGGATGCTTCCTCCTGATAACTGCATTTACTGGCTCTGGGTAAGCTGATGGGGACAATTAAGATAAGCTGAGTAAATAACTGCAGTAATTACAAGAATTTAGACAACTGTAGTTCTGTGAGAAGGTACCTGCGTGTGAACACTGAACTGTGGGGTGCAAAGGGGAAAAACTATTAAAAATAGGGAGAGAAAGATCCCAAAAGGGAAAAAAGTATTTTTAAAAAGGAGAGAAAGAGCCCAAAAGGGAAAAAAATATTAAAAAAGGAGAAATATCCCAAAAGGGAAAAAAATATTAAAAAATGAGAAATATCCCAAAAGGGAAAAAAATATTAAAAATGGGAGAGAAAGATCCCAAAAGGGAAAAAAATATTTTAAAAAGGAGAGAAAGATCCCAAATCCATGTAGAAGAACCTTCCTCTGCTTAGATTCCCAAAGGGAAAAGCTTTCCCACTCTTTCTCTCTCCCTTCTGTGGGCCAGCACCCTGAGGACACTGAATCTGTTCAGCAAAATGCCACGTGAAACCAAGGCCAAAAATCCCATTCCTGAACCAAAGCATCCCAGCAGAAGCAAAGCCAGAGGTGCTCTGAGCTGCTCCCAGGACTCCAGCAGCTCTTCCTCTGAGCTTTCCTGATTTTCCCTCCTTCTCCCACCCCACC
This sequence comes from Eopsaltria australis, assembly GCA_034509425.1. Lineage (NCBI taxonomy): Eukaryota > Metazoa > Chordata > Aves > Passeriformes > Petroicidae > Eopsaltria > Eopsaltria australis. The sequence goes on along the minus strand of JAVTVJ010001143.1, from coordinate 372,868 downwards.
TTCCCTGCCAGTCGCCTCAAATGCACAGCATTTTGAAAACCAATTCTAAGCAATTCCTTCCACATTCAAATTATTCTTCCCCTCGAATATTCATTCCTACACAAGGGATGTTTTATTTTACCATTCCAGGCAGTGTTTTCCCAAAACCTGAAAGTCTAAAGCCAAACACTCCGTACTCTCACGTGGAGATTCACTACAAGTGGGATAAGCAGCACACTGGGACAATTTTATTCCTGTCACAGCTCCCCAGCAGCTGCTTCCCTTCATGCAAAGTTAACATCTGAATTGGATGAGCTCGCTCAGGTTTCCAGGCGCTGCATTCATCAACCCCACTGAACTAGAAACAGAAATGGGACAGCACATTTACTGCAGGCTTCAAAGGCTCTCCTGACCCAAACTCCTGCTGATCGAGAAATGCACAATTATTGCACTCCCTACAGAATCTGACACACTCGGGGGAGCAGAGCTCTGAAATACTCCTGACACAGGCTCACAACGGCCGTGCTGGAACAAAAATCAGTGTTTTGGTGCCTGTAAAACACATCCCGAGTGCCAGGATGAGGCACATCCCACGTGCATCTCACTCCAAAACAACTGCTGGCTGTTTCCTCATTCCCCGGGTCACAGGTGAGCACCTGCTGTGCTCCCATCCCACCATCCATCCATCCGTCCCTGCTCTGGGAATTCCCAAACCTGCTCCCCTGGCTCTCACAGCTTCCCCAGGGCACGGGTACCTGCACCAGCACGGAAAGAACAGCTCTGTGAACACCTGCACGAGGAGCCGAGCCTGCAGCCCGGGTGCTGTGCTGCTGGACCGCTGCTGAGAGCGAGCCTGAGCCTCTGGCAATGCCCAGGTAGGGGAATCTCCCCGGGGAGACTCAGATGAGGCTGCTCGGGGTCTGGCACCCCTGGCAATGCCCAGGTAGGGAAACCTCCTCAGGGAGACTCAGGTGAGGCTGCTGGGGGCTCTGGCACCCCTGGCAATGCCCAGGTAGGGGAATCTCCCTGGGGAGACTCAGGTGAGGCTGCTCGGGGTCTGGCACCCCTGGCAATGCCCAGCAAGGGAAACCTCCTCAGGGAGACTCAGGTGAGGCTGCTCGGGGTCTGGCACCCCTGGCAATGCCCAGCTGCCAGAGCCGGCCGGGAGAACCTCCCCGGCTGAGGCTGCAGCGTGCGGCTCGGAGCTCTGGCATCCCCGGGAGCCTCCAGCCTTGAGAGCTCACAGCAAAAACCTCCCCTGGAGACCCAGGCGAGGCTCTGAGCTCTGTCACCCCCAGCCCTTGAGAGCTCACAGCAAAACCCTCCCCATGGAGACTCAGGTGCGGCTCGGAGCTCTGTCACTGCCGACAGCCCCCAACCTTGAGCGCTCACAGCAAAACCCTCCCCGTGCAGACCCAGGCGAGGCTCGGAGCTCTGTCACCCAAAGCCCTACGAGCTCACAGCAAAACCCTCCCCGTGCAGACCCAGGCGAGGCTCGGAGCTCTGTCACCCAAAGCCCTACGAGCTCACAGCAAAACCCTCCCCGTGCAGACCCAGGCGCGGCTCGGAGCTGCCACCCCCGGGACCCCGCAGCCCCCAGCCCCCGCAGCGGAGCCCCCCGGGGCTGCCACCGGGCCAAGGCCCCAGCGCCGGGCGCGCACCCCACGGGCCGCTCCGCTCCGCACCGGCAGCACCGGCAGCACCTTGGCCAGCAGCCGGCCGGGCCCCGCGGAGCCCCGGCGGGCCCGGGGCGGGGCAGCGCCTGAGGGGGCCGGGGCGCCATGACGGTGACAGGCCCGGGGGGCGGCCGGGGGACCCGGGGCCTCGAGCCGCCCGCTCCCGGCGCCGCGGCGGCCGCTCGGTACCTGCCGTAGATGCCCTCGGTGATGCGGTTCCGCTTCAGCGGCCGCCGCAGTTTGCTGCAGTCCGCGCTCCGCCGCTTCATCCCGCCGGCCCGGCCCGGCGCGGCCCGCCCCGCTCACGGCAGCACCATCCGCCCCCGCGGGGGGTTCCCGAGCGCGGGGCCTTTGCTTTTTGTTTATTTGCCTTTTTTTTCCCTTTTTTCCTTTTTTTTTTTTCCCCGGGAAACAAAGAAATAAAAATAATTCCTGGTCCGTCCCTCCCCGCCGTGTCCCCCCGCGCAGCCGCCGCGCAGCGCCCCGCCTCGCCGGCGCTGGCCAATCGGGCGGTTGAGCGCACCTGAGTGACAGCATGTTCGACCAATCGGCAGCAGGGAACGGTTGACGAACGGAAGAATGAACCAATCGCAGCGCTAGAACGGTGAGCCCGCCTCGCGCCGGCGCGTGGCACGCCCACCACCGTGATTGATGGCCCTGAAACCAAATCAGAAAGGATGACTTATGATTGATGGGCTTTCGACCAATCACGATGTAGATTTTGGACTCGTCCCGCCCACTGTCCTGCGGGCTGGTTTCCTCCCCGCGCGCTGACCGACAGCAAAACTGCCCAGTGGGAGAGGAGCAGAGAAATAAAAGGACAGCTCAGCCATCCACTCGGAAACGGAACAAGGAGGGCTCAATTTCCTCTGTCACCGTAGCACCGAGGTGCCGCCTCTCCCGCTTGATTGACAGCCCCGCTGGCAAATGGCCGTTTGGGGAAGGGGCCGCTGTGTCCCGGGTGCAGAGACGCGCAGTGACAGTTTGTGCCGCGCGGCGCCGCCCCCACAGCGCGGCCTGCGCTGCCGCCTCACCGGAGGGCAAAATAACCCCCGGGCTGACTGACGGGCCGCGCCAGCCTATAAAGAACGCGCGTTTATGAGTGACAGGAAAACGCACCAATCGCAGCGCAGAACGCGCGCCCCACAGACGGCCGGTGCTGCGGATAGGCCAATCAGAGGGCAGGAGGAGCCGCGCTCGGCCAATGGGAGGGCAGTCCTTAAGGGCGGCCTGTGGGGAGGGGGCGGGCGCTCGGTGAGGGGCGGGTCCGGCGGCACCGGGGGCTGCCGAGTCACGGCCGGGCACCGGCACCGGCACCGCTCCCGCTGCGGCTCCCGGCTCCGAGCCTCCGCTGAGCCCCGTCCTCTCCGCTTGGGGGCTTGGGGCCTCCCCGGATCCCCCTCCCCGAGCCCCCGAGCCCTGCGGTGCGCGGGAGCCGTGAGGGGAGCAATGGCGGCGCCGCTCCTGAGGGAGCCCCGGGCGCGGTGCGGGCCCCGCCCGGCCCGGCCCGGCCCGGCCCTGCCTGGAGGGTGGCGGTGCCCGCGGCCTGCGCTCTGCGCTGGGTGCCAGGGGAGGATGGAGCTCGCGGAGCGAGGATGGGCTCAATGAGCCGAGTGCGGGTCCCAAAGCGGCGTCAGAGCTGTCCCAGGAGGGTGCCGGGCCTTTGGCTGAGCCGTGCGGGTGTTTTCCTGCGTGTGGAGCTCTAATTTAGAATCGGAGCGTCATGGGTTGGTTTGGGCTGGAAGAGACCTTAAAGATCATCTTATTCCATCCCCGTTCACTGTCCCAGGCTGCTCCCAGCCCTGTCCAGCCTGGCCTTGGACATTCCCAGAGATCCAGGGCAGCCACAGCTTCTCTGGGCACCCTGTGCCAGGCCCTCACCACCCTCATGGGGAAGAACTTTCTCCTAATACAGAATTTATTTCATGCTTTATCCTGTCGGAGATCACCGACTTTTGGTGTCTGGAAGCTGCAGCTGAATCTGAGCATCAGCCTTTCAGTGTGTCATCCAGAGGGAAAACAGGTGAATTCCTCACCTTCGGGGTGTTTTCCCTGGGTGTTCACGCTGATGGGATTTAGTAACAGCAAAAGGGCTCATTGTGACAGCTAAATTAATTCCTAAATTGCTGCTGGAGCTGTTACCCTGGCTAGAGTAAAGTTCCCCAGCGTTCTGGTGCTGTCTGGATGAGCCATGGGCTCACAGAATTCCACAGGAAAAGCCCCTGGATGTGGATCTTTCTGCAGCAGGATTTTCCCTAGGAAAAGGGGTTTTTTATGGATGTTATTTAGGAGTTTCTGAAATGAGTGTAGGGATATTTAACTTTGTTAGGCCTAAATGAAAGCTGGGAAAGGGCTTTGATATTCAAATGGTTTCATATTGAAGTGATTTGATATTAAAGTGGTTTGATATTAAAGTGGTTTGATATTAAAGTGGTTTGATATTAAAGTGGTTTGATATTAAAGTGGTTTGATATTAAAGCAGTTTGATATTAAAGCAGTTTGATAATAAAGTGTTTGATATTAAAACAGTTTGATGTTAAAGTGGTTTGATACTAAAGCAGTTTGATGTTAAAGTGATTTGATATTAATTTGATATTAAAGCAGTTTGATATTGAAGTGGTTTGATATTAAAGTGATTTGATATTAAATCAGTTTGATATTAAAGTGGTTTGATATTAAAGCAGCTCGATGCTGCATGGCAGGAAGGTTCAGGCTATCACCACAAATCCAAACCTTGCACAGATGCTTTGCACGCTGTTATTGTGAGAAATGTCCTGAAATTTAAGCGAGCAGGGAGTTTCCTGCGTGTATTTTTGCCTGGTGGGTGTCCCTGTCACCAGCAGGTGGCTTTGTCGCTGTTCCTGAGCTGCTCCTCCCGGTTTGTGGGCTCTCCTCGGGCCGTGCTGTGCCAGCTCAGCCCTGGAATTGTGACAAACTCAGAGCAGAGAGGCTGAGCTGGAATTACAGAGCTTTAGTCTGAGCTGCCTGCACAGGGAGGGCTCGGCTCACCCAAGCACGGAGAATGCTGAGAAGGGACAGATGTTCCTGCAGTGATTAAATGGGGTTTGCAAAGGGAGGAGAGGGATTCTGTATGGCAGGACAAGGGGGAACGGCTTTGAACTGCCAGGGGGCAGGGTTGGAGTGGGTATCAAGAAGAAATTATTTATTCAGAGGGTGCTGAGGCCCTGGTACAGGGTGCCCAGAGAAGCTGTGGCTGCCCCTGGATCCCTGGCAGCGCCCAAGGCCAGGCTGGACAGGGCTGGGAGCAGCCTGGGACAGGGGAAGGTGCCCAGGGCAGGGCTCAGAGGTGGCTCTGGGTGTCCATGGCACTCTGAGGAGCAGGGCAGGGCTCAGAGGTGGCTCTGTGTGTGTCCATGGCACTCTGAGGAGCAGGGCAGGGCTCAGAGGTGGCTCTGTGTGTGTCCATGGCACTCTGAGGAGCAGGGCAGGGCTCAGAGGTGGCTCTGGGTGTCCATGGCACTCTGAGGAGCAGGGCAGGGCTCAGAGGTGGCTCTGTGTGTGTCCATGGCACTCTGAGGGGAGCAGGAGCAGAGCTCAGAGGTGGCTCTGGGTGTCCCATGGCACTCAGAGGAGCAGGGCAGGAGACTCAGAGAGGTGGCTGTGAGGGGGAGCAGGGAGCCCAGACTCAGAGTGGCTCTGGTGTCCAGGCACTCTGTGAGGGCAGGGCAGGCTCAGAGGTGGCTCTGGTGTCCATGGCACTCTGTGAGGAGCAGGACAGGGCTCAGAGGTGGCTCTGGGTGTCCATGGCACTCTGAGGAGCAGGACAGGGCTCAGAGGTGGCTCTGGGTGTCCATGGCACTCTGTGAGGAGGAGGACAGGGCTCAGAGGAGGCTGTGAGGAGCAGGGCAGGGCTCAGAGGTGGCTCTGGGTGTCCATGGCACTCTGTGAGGCTGTGAGGAGCAGGGCAGGGCTCAGAGGTGGCTCTGGGTGTCCATGGCACTGTGTGAGGAGCAGGGCAGGGCTCAGAGGTGGCTCTGGGTGTCCATGGCACTCTGTGAGGAGCAGGACAGGGCTCAGAGGTGGCTCTGGGTGTCCATGGCACTCTGTGAGGAGCAGGGCAGGGCTCAGAGGTGGCTCTGTGTGTGTCAATGGCACTCTGTGAGGAGCAGGGCAGGGCTCAGAGGTGGCTCTGGGTGTCCATGGCACTCTGAGGAGCAGGACAGGGCTCAGAGGTGGCTCTGGGTGTCCATGGGCCCTCTCTGGGCTCAGCCCCTGGGAGCTGGGCTGAGTTTGAGCTCCTGCCCCAGCACAGATAAGGAGCTGCTCCCTGCTCACGCCTTTATCTCTGGCTGGGCTCTCGCTGCTGGCCCCCCACAGCTGCTTTGCTGTCGCCGTGAGGGCACTGGGGCATTTCCCTCGGGAAAAGGAGCAATCCCCGCGTGGCTGCTCCATGTAGCCCCGTGCACGATGCCTCCCCGGTACCTGAGCTTCCGCTGCAGCGTGCCCTGGCTCATCCTCGTGCTGCAGGCTCTGTTCCTCCTCCGCTCCTTCTTTGCCTTCGGCCGTGTTGGTGACACCTACGCCCCCTTCGACCTCTACCCAGGTAAGGCTGGCACCCTGCAGGGACAGGGCGGGTGGTCCCTGCTGCTCCCGTGCCCTGCACAGGGGTGGGGCTCGGCGGGGTTTCTTGGTTTTATTGCTCTTCGGACTTGCCAGGAGTGGTGGGAGTTTATTTAGATCAGAGCTGTGGCGGTGGGAGTTTATTGCATCAGAGGTAAACCAAGGCTAAATTGCACGTTTGGTCAGTCTTCTGTTGGGTTTTTTGGCCTCTCAGCCCTCATCTTACAGCATCCATTTAGATCACTCAAAGAATAAATTCAGCATTAAGGGTATTTTTTCTCTGGTTATAGATTGGAAATGAAGCTCTGGAATTCTTTGCAAGCACTAAACAGTAGTGCACTTAAATTTTTTTCTGAAGGCTTAGTTAATTGTGATTTTAATTGATTTTTTTTTTTAACCAGAAATCTGCATTAATAATTTCACTGCTGTCTTGATCTTTCCTGTCCTGCAGTATTTCAAGATGTCAACCACATGGTGATTTTTGGATTTGGCTTCTTCCTGATGGTTCTGAGAAGATATGGCTTTAGCAGCACTGGATTCAACTTCCTGCTCATTGTTCTTGGTGTCCAGTGCTCTGTGCTGGTAGAAGATTTATTTGTCTTCCTTAGGCTGCACCAAAATGAAGGTGGTTTGGAAAGGTAATGAGTTCATGTTAGAGCTGGGCTAATCCAGAGCTGCTGATTTGTGGAGCTGGAAGCCTCCTTACAGGGCCCTGCCTGGGGATGAGCAGAGTCACATTTGCTCTTTAGAGGCATTTTAGAGGGCTTTTGGTTTTTAAGCACATTGTTCTGTGTCATTCCTTCTTTATTGGCCCTGCTGTCACCCTGAGACTGAGTTCTCTTTCTTTCCTTATTGCAGTCTGGCCAGGGCTGTGGTGAGCATGACTGCTGTGGTCATCTCCACTGGGGCTGTCCTGGGGAAGGCCAATCCTGTGCAGTTAATTGTGATGAGCCTGGTGGAGCTGATCATTTTCCGTGTGAGCAGATGCATCAACAAGGCATTCCTGGAGGTACCCTGCTGGGGTTTGCAGACACGGGGAGGGAAACGTCCCTGGAGCTCTGGGACAGCTCAGTCAGGAGCTGCAGCAAAGGCTTTGTGTGGCCTGGATCAGCCCACAGAGGGGGAATGTTGTGTTGCTGCAGGTCCCAGAGCACCTCAGCCTGATGCACGTGCACCTCTTTGGAGCCTACTTTGGGCTGGCAGCGAGCTCCCGCTTCCCTGAGCCCCGCCCAGGGCTGGACAAGAACAGGAGCACCCCAAAGTCTGACCTGTTCTCCATGCTGGGTGAGTCCCTGGCTGCAATGGCTCTGCTGGAAGAAGGGAGAACGTGGGGAGGGTTTGGGGGTTTGAATGCAAAATGCAGCCCTGAATGCAGCCAGGCACAGAAACTGCTGCTCTGCTTCCTGCTTTGTGACAAGGGGCACTTGGCTGCCTGGCCCAGAGGCCACTCCTGCCACAGCTGGAGCTCACTTTGCTTCTGTCACCTCAGCACAGAGGCTACTCCAGGCTAACTGCTGCTCCTGCAGGCTCAGCACTCCCTGTCCTGGCCAAGCTGTCCCCCTTGGCTCAGCCAGGGCTGCTGGTGAGGGGCTGTGCCAAAGCTGAGCTCATCTCTGGTGTTTGAGCAGAGCCCCCAGTCCCAGCTCAGGCTGTTTGGCCAGGTGGTGCACAGAGATAGAAAGGGGCAGTCCCTGCTGGTGACTTCAATAAAAAGATAAAGCCTGTGGAGGGTGGGGAGTGTGATACAGGCAGGCCCACGAGAGAGGAGCTGGGGGAGGACAGGCTCAGTGTCTGGGGCTTCCATTCCTTCTCTTCTGGAAGCAATTTGGTGTCTTTATTATCACAACTTCTGTAGTGCCACCAGCTGAACCCAGAGCTTCCTGCAGGGGTCCACAGAGTCTCATTCTCAGCCAGTCTTTGCCCAGTTTAGGGAATACAAAATTTAAATGCTGCACTTTTGTGTCCCTGGGGTTCTTGTTTGCTGTTTATTTCCACTTACTCATAGGAATGCTTCAGTAGATTTTATATCTGTATTTATGACTGGCTAACTGCCTAATCAATGGGAATAGGATGAATCATCTCACCAGTCCTCAGGGCCACCATTAAGTTTAGGGTTGCTGAAATGGCCTGTGCTGTGTGAGGCAGGGTCATCTCTGCCTTGGTGCACTGAAATCATGGATATTAGCAATGGAAATTGGATTTCAAGGAGCCAACACAAGCTGGTTCAGAATCAGCACCCACCAGGGCTGCTGGAAACTGGATTTGTGCCTCATGGTGACAATGGCAGTGTCACCTGTTAGGGGTCTTGGACAAGAGCACAACAAGTGCCACTGTCAGGTGGATTGCACAAGGGTCTGCTGCCTCTGTGGGGTGGGGAACACAACCTCAGTGATGGGAGTGGGCTGGAAACAAAACACAGCAGCTGGACAATGCCAAAGGAACTTGTTTATGTTGGTGTCTGCACGGCCCAGGGCCACAGGGCCCTGAGGGATCACCTGAGGTGGCTTTGAGGCCACCGACTTCCCTCTGCTGGCTGGAATTCCATCAGGCATGGAAGGAATAATGCATCCTGCCAGGCTGGGCACCTGCTCCAGGGAGGCTGGGCTTCCCAAATGCTGCCAGTTAGGGCCACAGAAGCAGAAGAACCTGATTTCATTCCTGTCAGAGAAGCCTGTGTGGTCACAGAAGGGTGACACTGACAGCTCCTCACTGGGAGTGGTCTTGGAGGAGGCTCTGCTTTGGGAAAGGTTTGGGAATTGCAGAGGATGCACACTGTGGGCTGGAGCCCTGCAGAGACAGGCAGAGATGGGTTCCCTGTGGTTCAGAGCAGCTCCTGAGGGTCTCTTGTCCTTGTCCCCAAGGCACTGTGTTTGTCTGGGTGTTCTGGCCAAGCTTCAACTCCATCCTGACTGTCTCCAGGAGGGAAGCAGTGCTCAACACCTACTTGGCCCTGGCAGTGAGTGCTGTGGCTGCCTTCATGTTGTCTGCTCTGACCTCCAAGGATGGCAAATTCAGAATGGTAAGGACAAAGGAAAACCCTGCATGGGTTTTTCTGTTTGAAGAGATTCTCTGTTAGCCTCAGGAATACACTGGAAATACAACAGCTGGTAACTGAAACCAAGCCCAGGGTTTCAGCCTGGCAGCCACAGACTCACAGAGTGAGGGTGGGAAGGGGCATCAAAGCTCAGCTCATCCCGTGGCAGGGACACCTCCCACTGTCCCAGGCTGCTCCCAGCCCTGTCCAGCCTGGCCTTGGGCACTGCCAGGGATCCAGGGGCAGCCACAGCTGCTCTGGGCACCCTGTGCCAGGGCCTGCCCACCCTCCCAGGGAACAATTCCACCCCAATATTTAATCTGCACCTCCCCTCTTCCATTTTAATGCCGCTGCCCCTTGTTTTATCACTACAAACCCTTGTCAAAAGTGCCTTAACTCGCTGTTGTGGTTGTTCCTGCACAGACTCACATCCACAGTGCAGTGCTGGCTGGAGGGGTCTCTGTCAGTTACTCAGCACACAGCATCCAGCACCCCTGGATTGCCATGATTCTGGGGCTGCTTGGCAGTGTCATCACCATCCTGGGATCCCACTGCTTGCAGGTAATGCTCAAACCCTAAAATGGTTCTTGTACAAGCTGTAGAAACCTATTTTCCAGTGCAGGATACCCCACGGGAAACCTCTTTTCCAAACCAGGAAACCTGAGGTGTTTCGAGCAGAGTGCAGGATTGCAGCTCGCGAGAGCAAACTCATCCTCTAGGTCTGCAACAGCTGATCTGCAATTACCAGCTTGTGTTTCTGGGTGTCAGTGAAACCTTTTCTGCTTCCCAGAGGTGCTGCAATCCTGCCTTGAAGCTTCAGGACACTTCTGGAGTTCATTTCACCTTTGGTTTGCCTGCTGTGCTTGGAGCTGTGGCCGCTGTTGTTCTCAGTGTGGTAGAGGAAGGGATTGAGACACAGTGGGATAATTTATCCAGGTACATAAACTCTTGTATTAAATACTAAAGATAAACAATCCTTACTGCAGTGTGCCCTGAGGAGAGTCCTCAGACACCCAGAGAGCCTGGATGTCATCACAGATATATTGTTTAATATCAGATAATCCCTGAAGTCCAAAAAAAAGGCAATTAAGAGGAATTTGGGAGTTGAGCAGACTTTGGGTCAAAACCCTCAGATCAGCTTTGGGTGCTGTTCTCTGTCTCCCTTTTTGTCTGATAATAAATACAGGAGCTGAAGGCTGGGCATGTGCCCCCTCCAAGACTCACTTTAGGGTTTGGGATGTTTTGGGGAGCTTTGGAGGGAGGGAGAAATCAGAGTGCAGCATGAGGGCCTGACACTGCTCATCATGTTCTTAATGAAACAAATTTAATGAAGTTTGAATACCAAAAAGATGGGAAAAATTTATCCTCTGGCTTCTGGTATGTTCCTAAAACATCTCACTGCAGCTGCAGAAGATTTGAGATTTGAGTTTCTGTGAGAGATTTTGATAGCTACAGATTCATTCACAGTGTTAATGCTAAATGAAAGCATTTTTTTGCCTTTCAGTCTGGGTTATTTGGTGTTTGTTGACATTGGTGCCTTCTGCCAGACCATCAGCACTGCCTTGATCACAGGTTTGATTACAGGTCAGTACTGAAACATCCCAGGAATTCCTGTATTTCCTCGGGGCAAGGTTCTGTGGGTAAATCCCTCGTGGAATAAATGGAAACAGGAATGCCAGGGGACTCTTCCCAGCCAGGCTTTTGAAGGAGAGCTGTTCTGCACAGAAATAACCCAGCAGCACCATCCTTTCAGTGCTGAGGTTTGATTTGAACCAAGGTTTAAGAGCTGAAATCAAACTGCAGACAGGAGAGGTGTGAGGATGAAAATGCTCCCGCGTTTGGGAGTTGAGTGAGTGACAGAAGATGCCCCAATCTGGGCCTTGTCACTTTTTGGGCCTTTTGGGCCAAATGTGCAAACATCAGGAGCTGCCTCAGCCCTTTGATCAGGAGATTTGGGGCTTTTGGGGACTTTTTGCAGCTTTGGGAGCAGCAGCCCTCACGTGGCTCCCATGGGATGCTCTGGTTTGTGGCAGGCCCTGATTCTGTCTGGAGTAACAGAGAAATTGGCCAATGAAAATTGCTGGGAAACACACACCAAAATGATTTTTTTGGGGTGTGTTTTAATTTATTTCAACCTGTAATGAGAATAGATTTTTAGGAAACATCCAGCTGGAATAACCAAACATTCAGTGTTGAAGCAATTGTTTAAAAACCCAGAGATTCCCAGCAGAGATGCCAGGCTAACAGTGCTGACAAGCCAGGCTCTTTCAAACACACAGGCACTTCTCCTGCAAGAAATTCATCATTTTGATGTGTTTTTATAATCTAGCAGCTGTTTAATGGGGTTTTACCGAAATAATTCATTTCTAATATCCCAAGCCTTGATCCTGGCAAGCCTTTTTTTTGTGTTTAAGGCCAGCTCAGGTCAGAGAGCTCTGCTGAAGGATTTAGGTCTGAATTTGTGTTTTGATCTGTTACATTTGGATAAATGTTACCAAGAAACCCTCCCCTTCCCCTGGTGTTTATGTTTATTTTGGGTATCTCTGGTTTTCCCAACAGGTTTAATCTTAAACATCAAACTGCTCAAGGCTGTGCACGTCTCCAAGTACTTTGATGACCAATTTTACTGGGAGGTGAGTTCCAAAATCATGTCAGATTCCCTGTGGGGGAGTTCATTTAGCACCTTGATGAAGAACTCCAGGTATTTGAATTAAAAATAAGGGGGAAAAAAGGATTATTCCTTCTCTCAGCACATTTTGATGCACAGACAGGCCTTGGGCACCCTTAGGTGCTGATGTGAGGCTGCACCTGAATTACAGGAATAACAAATGGGTGAAAATAAGCTTCTCATCAGCTTTCCCATTGGTTTGGGGGGGTTTTCTGTGACGATCTCATCTGTTCTGATACAGGAATGTTTGTGTTCACAGTTTCCCCACTTGTCTGTTGGATTTTGAGTGGAGGATCCCAGACAGGACCAAGATAAGATTTTCCCCTTCATCTCCAGAAAAACTGAACAGCTGTGATGGGTTCAAAGAGCACTGAAAGACCAGCCCTCAGGCCCACAAAAGCCACCCCAATGGACACTCAAAAAATTAAACTGTTCCACTTAATTCTGAAAAGATACAGAGTGTGAATTCACAAACTTGAAATGCATTCAGCTCTTCTGCTTTGTTGGCCTTACCTTAAATTACTCCTTGTAAGATATGTACAAAAAAGTTGTCTGCATTCATGGCTTATCAATCCAAATGCTTGGAAACACTGAAATATTTTTAGCTCCAAAGCCAAAATGATGGATTTTAAAATGTCATTTATCCAGGAGCACTTCTAACCTAGCAAAGTACTCGAGTTTTTAAGCTGAATTGATTCTGCTGAAGGCAGAAGGTTTGATGAGTGAGCTGGAGCAGGGCCAGAACTCTGCATCCTGAACTCCTGGGAGAAGCTGGCACTGGGGCTGGGTGTTGGGAGCTTCTGATGGCAAAAAGTTCAGTCGTGGATGGTGCTCCTGCAATCCCTGGGGGTTGCTGCCAAATGTAAAACACAATCAGAGCTCAGGGCAGTGTCTGTGGGGACAGGGGAATGGGGAATGGGCACTTCTGGAAGTGCAGGGACTTTGGGGACAGAGGAATCTCTGCGAGTGACCCCTGATTTTTGAGTGGATTGTGATCCTCAGTGTTTCTCACCTTCAAAAACCAGCTGGCACAGAAAATCTTCCAGCAGTGCCTACCTAATAAAGGAGTGCAAACTGTGGCTGTTCCTGTTCCTTCAGAAGCCTCGTGAGGGATGAGAGAGGGAGCTCGTGATGGGGCTGAGCCCTTTGATGAGGCTCACTGGCCTCATTCATTCATTCACTGCATCAGCAGATCCCTGCAGCTCCCAAGGAATGCAGCCTGGCAGAGGAAGGGCCAGTTCTCCTTGTTCCAGCTCCCAAAGGAGCCAGCAGGAGCTCAGCAGGTGCCCACACCTTTACACACAACTGTGAGTTTGTATTTCCTCTTTATCACCACAGGATAAATGAAATATTCAGGGATAAGGGGGGGAAAAAATTCCCATCATTCTACATGACACAAGAAAAGCCACACACCAGCAAAGGTTTGGAATTGTATGATTATATTGCCCAGATATAGGAAATATTTAATAAATATCAGTTTGAAAGGTAGTTTTAAAGCGTTTTTAGTAAGTCTTGGATTGTAGATAACATCATAGAAAGAGCTGGTTAAATACATCCATATTCCACTCTCCTTTTATTTGTAACAAACATCATTTTAGAAAAGTGACTCCACCGTTGATTGTAGCAATTTCACATCTCTCAAAAAACACCACAACACTGAAGAGGACGTACAAGAGTAAAAAAAAAATAACCAGGATAGAGCTGGATTTAGTGCTTTCAGCTTTCCTCGATTTCTCTTCAGACACGATGGAAGGTTTTACAAAATGGTTTTACAAAACTTTTTGGGGTGCAGGTAAAGCCCAGGGGTTCACTGCCACAAATCCTCCGTGCGACCAAACTTGAAGACCAGGCCCCTGGAAAAACACAGCAGAGGGACACCACAAATCCAATTAATTTTGTTGAAAACACAGGATTTCAAGGGTTATTTATTAATCCAATTCCTGTGCAGACAGATCCCAGTTTATTCACACAGCTCTGGTTAAAAAACAGGACTTTAGGATCAATCAGATCACAGCAAATTTGAGTTTTTGTATCATTAAAAGCCAATTAAATAGGAAATAAAGACAGATAACCTTACCCAAAAAAGATGAACGCATTCTGGAAAAACACAGCTATCCCTGGGTACACCACTGGTTTTTCTAGGAGAAAAAAAAAATCCCCATAAATTCTTTTTGAAGTCATTTTCAAGCATATCCCATTTCTGACATGTCATTCTCCCTTGTGCTAATTTAGCAGAGAGGCTTTGGGAGCAATCTGCAAGAACTCAGTAATTTGTGTTCTGGGAATAAGTGTTCACCCAGGGAATTATTCCCTTAAAACTGCAGCACTTTAATTATATCCATGGAGTTCCCAGCTGGGCAAGGGCTGTACTTAGAAATAGATCAAATCCATCCCAATATTAAAAATAATATGGGATAGTGATGTGTGGTGTGTGGGGCAAAAATATTTAAATTGGCCCTGCCTAGAAACCCTCTAAAAACCAGTTCTAAAACTGAGGAGTCATTTAGGACACCTTAAACTTTGAAAACCAGGCTCAGGCCTTACCTTTAACCACGTAGCCCCCAAAAAGGATCCACATGGAGGCAATGAGGGAGCCAAAAGCCATCATGAAGCCGATGAAGAGCCAGATCCGAGCCCCTGCAATGGGATGGGAACTCCTGAGCCTGTGGGACACCCCAGCCCCACAAACCCCCCAAGGCTCGGGGTCCCCATTTGTGCCCCCCAGCCCAGCCCAGCCAAGCCCAGCCCAGCCAAGCCCAGCCCAGGTACCTGTCTGGCCCAGGCAGCCCTCGCTGTAGCTGTCCCCCCGCACCTGCCCGTTGGACACGGCGTTGATCCTGGGGACAAAGCCGGGATTAAACCTCTCCATTTAATTCCTAACTTAATCCTTAATTCGTAATGCTGGCTCCTTACATCAGGAAGGCGATGGTGGCGATGACCCCGCAGGCGTGGTAGGAATGGTTGAAGTCTTCCACCTGAGGGTATTTCACAGCAGCATCGATGATGATCCACCAGCCTGTGAAAAACTGGGGAGAAAAAGGGAAAACACAAGGTTTAAAAATTACAGCAATGTTTCAAATCACTCTTAAATTCTCCAGCTCAGAGTGAACTGGTAACGCCGTTAGTTTTGCTGTGAATTTGGGATCAGGCTGACTGCAAAGCCAGGGATTTGCCCACTCCCTCAGTTCATTTCTGGGGAGAAACTGTGAAATTTAAACAAAAAATGGATGGAGGAAGCCAGGCCAGGTGTTCTCACTCTGCTGCTACACACGGACAATGTATCCCCGCTCTTCCTTTCCCTGGAATTGCTGAGCTTGGAGCAGCCCTCTAAAATCAATTCCAAACCATCATCATCACTAACCCGTGTCCCCAAGTGCCACATCCTCGTGTTTTGTAAACACTCCGAGGGACAGCGACTCCAGCACTGCCCGACCACCCTTCCAGCAGAGAAATTCCCGCTTTTACCCAACCCAAACCTCCGCTGGCACAACTCGGGGCCGTTTCATCCTCCCGCTCCTAACGCGGGGCAAGAGACTCCCAACCCGCTCATCATTTTTATCTTACGGCAGAAAACCCCGAAACCCCCCAAATCCGCGAGCAGGGCGCGGCCGTACCAGCACCCCCGCGGCCACGGAGGCGATGGTGTTGCGCTTCTCGCCCCAGTCCACGCACTCGGAGCACCGCAGGCTCTCCAGGAACCCGGACATGGCTCAGATCTGCGGGAGGAAAAGGGACATTCGTGCCCGCAGGAAACCGGCGGCAGCGGGGCGGCCACGGCCGGGGGGCGGCGCGGGGTCCGCATCCACCGGGCACCGCCGCCGGGGCGCGCCCCCGATCCGCGCATCGCGCACTCCCCTCACCCCTGATCCGCGCATCGCGCACTCCCCGCACCCTCGATCCGTGCACTCTCCGTACCCCCCGATCCGCGCAACCCCCGCACCCTCGATCCGTGCACTCTCCGCGCCCCCAATCCGCGCAACCCCCGCGCCCCCGATCCGCGCATCGCGCACCCTGCGCACGGCATCGCCGCGCCCCCCGCTCCGCTCCCGCACGCCGCGCGGTCACGGGACGCGCACCGCGCATCCCCCCCGCACCCGCACCCCGCGCATCTCCCGCGCACCCTCCCCATACCGCGCGCCTCCCGCCCCGTGCGCGCCCCCGCGCATCCCCCGCGCGCTCCCCGCACCGCGCGCGCGCGCTCCCCGCGCACCGTCACGGGACGCGGCGGCGGCGGCGGCCGCGCGCAGGCGCAGCGCGCGCGCGCAGGAGCGGCCGGGGCGGGGCCGAGAGGGGCGGGGCCGGGAGGGGAGGGGCGGGGCCGGCGCGTGCGCGGCGAGCGCGCGGGTTGCGTAACGGGAGGGACGTTCTGGAAGGTTCCGCGCCCGCCCTCAGTCGCTGGCGGGCGGCGGCGGCGGGCGGAGGCTGTTCGGGGTTGGGCTGCGGCTCTATCGCGGCTCTATCGCGGCTCTATCGCGCTCCGATCGCCGATCGCGGCTGGCACAGCGGGCCCGGCGCTATGGGGGTGACTCACGAAGCGGGGCTCTCCCCTCAGGACCCGTGCGGGGGCAGCCCGGCGGGCTGGAGCCGGTGAGGCGGCGGGCGGGCCGGGGGGGGGGGAGAGGCCGAGCCGATCGCGGCGGCCGCTGCGGGGTGAGGGCCGTGGATCGCTCACGGGTGGGTTTTGATGGGGGTTTTTTTGTTTGTTTTATTCCAGGAGCGCTCAGGTGCCTCAGGGGAACCAGCGCGGGGCGTGCCCGGCGGCGCCCAGCGGTGAGTGAGGGACCCTGAGGGCTCGGGGGGGCGGAGGCGGCCCGGGGCCCCGCGGACGGGGCCGGGCACGGCCCGGGGGGGTGGCGGTGTCCGGCGGCACTTGGGAGTTTCTGTTCTTACCGTCCCAGCCCTGTGACCTTGGTTCTAGCCTAGAAGTGAGGTAGTGAAACTTAAACCGGAGTAGCAGCGAGAGAAGCGCTCTGACAACTCTCACGCAAACTTAAAGTCCAGGTTTCAGCGAGGGGCTTGGATTTATTGCCTAATGTCGCTTTGCGCCGAGCGCTAAATAGAAATTCCGTGCTAAAGCAAGCTTCCCTAAACTCTAAACTGGTTACGTAACTCGGGGCTTAAGTCTTGTGATAAGATCCTTACCCTGAGTAACCTTTGTAGCCATGAAATGGCTGCCGCTGCAGGGACAGCCATTTTAATTATTAATAAAGAGCCGTGAGGAGCGCCGCGTCCTGTGCGAGTCACGGCCACGGAATCATCCCCGCCTTTTGCTCTGTTCGTGTGGAATGTTTTCAGCGTTTCAGCTTGTTGGGTATGCACTGCTGGGGCGTGTGGAGCTGTGTGTCAGGAGTTCTGTGGTATGATATAGGCAAGGTCTTGAAGTAGCTGCTTTATATTTTGAAGGTACTTTCGTTTCTCCTTGTTGGGGTAAAAACCTCCGTGGAGTTGTAGCAGAAAACTTCTCAGCTTGTACTGAGCGGGAAAGCAAATGCTTATTTTGTATTGGAGATGCAACGGGCTGTATTTAGGATAGACGGGAGATAAATACCTTGAAAATTCTTTGTGAGAATGTCAAGATTTTCCTCTTTTTTGGAGGAAAAGAGGTATTGACTTGTACCTTTTTTTGCAAAAAAAGAATTTTGCAAAAAAAACTCCCCAAAATTCCACACAGAACCACTCATGGTTTAAATTGAAACCTTTCTTTTTCACACAACCTCGTGTTTTGGTTTTCTGCCTGAGTGCAGGAGAGGGAATTGCGGAGCTCAGTTGTTCCTGGAGGGTGGCTGGGGGTTGTTGGGGTGTTTCATTTTCCCTGCTCCCCGTGTGTCACCGCGTTTGTTGTTGCTGAGGAAATGCCGTGGTGCCATAAACGCTGAATTCCCCCTCTCCCACCACACAGGAACAGAGACCGGGCACTGCAGGGCAGCGGCCAAAGCCGAGCCGGCTGCAGAGGGCACACAGAAAGCAAACCCCGGCAGAACAGACGACATGACAGAGTTCATGGATGACCTGAGCCTGAGCTCTCCCAAGCAGAGAGAATCGCGGAGAGAATCCTCGGTGCGCTCCCGGCGGAGCTGCGCCCGCTCCAGCTCCAGCCGCTCCTCCTCGCGCTCCTCGTGCAGCTCCCGCTCCAGCTCCAGCAGCTCCTCCTCGGGCTCCTCCTCTCGCAGCTGGAGCCGCTCCCGATCCCGCTCCCACTCCCGGGCGCGGCGTTCCCGGCGATCCCGGCGCTACTCCCGCTCCTTCTCGCGGAGCCGCTCGCGCTCCCGGGGCTCCCGGCGCTACCGCAGCCGCTACCCCCGGCACTACCGGCACCGCTACCCGCGCTCGCCGCCGCGGCGCCGCTCCCGCTCCCGCGGCAGGGCCTACTACCGCCGGTCGTACTCGCGGAGCCGCTCCCGCTCCCGCGGCAGGCGGTACTACGGCTTCGGCAGGACCGTCTACCCCGAGGCCTACCGCGGCTGGAGGAGCCGCTCCCGCACGCGCTCCCGCAGCAGGTCACCGCTGCACCTCAGTGAGAAAGGTACACGGGGCTTTCCGTGGGAGTTCTTTATGTGACAGCCTGAAAATGGGGTTTGGTTTGTAAAGGCAGAGTGACAGGAAGCCTCTGTGGTTGGACAAAGGTTCTGCTAACAATACGTTACCAAAAATGGTTTTTGAGGATGTTGTTGGCACTGTGATGAGATCAGCCCCTGTTGGTGTTTGCGTAGAAAAAGCTGCAGGTTTTAGGCTTGTTTCGTAGCTGCGTGTGGGTTTTAACGTGACACAAAGCGCTTTTTTCTTGTTCCTTCCTCTTCCAGACAAGAGGGAACTCCTGGAAATTGCAAAAGCCAATGCTGCCAAAGCTCTGGGAACAGACAACATTGTCCTGCCAGCGAGCCTGAAGATCCCTGCTCCTGCCAAGGAGATCAAAACGGAGAAACAGGAGCATGAGGAGCCCACGGAGTCAGCTGAGGTAAGTATGGAGTGTTCTCCCTGAAAGGTAAACTCCTCTTAGACTTGTCTGCATGGCTGTGTTGTAGTTTAACCGTGGAGGTTGTGCCTATGAGCTCAAACTCTTGAACAGAAACTCCAGAAACCTGGAGGCTTTGCCTTAAGCTGGCAGCACAGAGGCCCTGTCCGAGGTGACTGATCCCCTGAGTGTCCAGTAGGGACAGCTGGGGAAGGAGAGGAGACTTTTACCTTTGATTTGTTCTCCTCATGGGATATTTCCCATTAATTCCACAAGTTTATGCCTTCCTGACCTAAAACCAGGAGTCTCCTTGCCAGACCTACTGAATAGTGTGGGCTTTTTTTGTTGGTTTTTTTTTTTTAAGGTTAAATCTTTCTGCCTTTTTTAACTGTTGAAAGCTTTTCATGTGCAACAAACTGTTTCCCAGAAATTCCATACCCAAGCACACAATGCATTTTACATACTTTATTTCTGTCTTATAGAAATCATGACTATGGTTCCAGACATGAGGAAGAAAATCTGGTGGTAATTAAGGGACTTTGTGGGCTTGTAGCTGCCGTGAATTGAAGGGAGGGAGAAACTCGAGCAGCTTGAAGTGAATTTTAGTTTGGTTCTGTCGTGGTGTGTCGCCCTGAGTGACAGCAAACACAAACCTGCAGCAGCTGCATGGCTCAGGTGCTGCTGTTGGAAAGGGCAGTGAATTTGTGAGGGTTTGACAGCAATGGTGCAGGCATCCCTTTCATAAACATATGCAATATATTCCAGATGTTGAGAGAGTACAGAAGAAGAGGCCTGCATCCCTTGCAGATAAGTTTATTGTTGTTCTCCAAAGCTGTGCAGGATGGTTGTGCACAGGTGCTGCCACTCGCCGTGTCCCTGCTCTGCTGTGGCAGCCTGGGCTGTGGCTGTCACTGAGCCCTCCCTGAGCTGCCACTGGGGCCTGCAGTGGGCTCCATTCCCACGGGAACTGGCACAGCTGCCTTGCTCAGGTGCTGCCTGCCCTCAGTGGGGCTCAGCTCTGCTCTGCTGTAGCTTTACAGCTACTTTAGATTAAATACTGAGATACTCCAGAGGGTTGTGCTGTGTGGTGCCTGCCTGGCCTGGCTCAGGGATCCCCCCTCAGCTCTGTCTGCTCTTCTTTAGCACCCCGGGAGTGCAGCTGAGGACGAGGCCAAGGCTGGCGTGGAGAGAGCAACCATCCAGAGGAGCATTTCCTTCAGCCCTAATGTGAGTGAGTGCTGGAATGCAGGGCTTGAGCCCTCCTGCCTGGGCTTCTCACAAATACAGATCTTAATAGAATCTGTTCAATAATTCAATGTTTGATAATGAGTTCCAGATTTGATAATGAGTTCTGTGGAGGAGCTGCATCAGTTCTGGAGCAGTAGAGCACCCCAATATACATACATATATATATATAACCCCAAATATAATATATATAACCCCAAATACTCCTCAGCAATGTGTTCCAAAAGGGTGTTCACCCTCAACCTGAACAATTCAAAACTAGAACTAGCTTAAAACACAACTCACCTCAAGTTATGTGTTTTACTACTGACAATTTAGCATTCAGTGATTTCTGCTGTGTTAAATGCACACGATTGATACCCAGTATTAACATCAGGGATTCCAAGAGCTGGAGAGAAACCATTTCTATGATTTCTATGATCAGTACAGGTAAACCCCTTGGTTTTAACACTTCTTCTTACAGGAAATGTCTCTTTTTTTTCTTTCCAGAACACAATGGCCAAGCCTGCCCTGCAGAAGCCAGTGAGCCACGCTGTGGTTAAGGAGCCAGTGGTTTCTCCAGCCAGGGAGGAGGACAGGAAGGGAAGCCCCTATGGGCAGTGGGTTCCTGTCAAGAAGGAGGAGAAGAAAACATTCCTGAACTTCTCACCCAAAAGCTCCCTGTTCAGGGCACGCTGATGGGAGGCACTGCCAGCCTGCAGCACTTCACACCCCTCACCAGAGAGATGGAGATTTCTGATGGGCTTGAAGATTTGTTAATACTGAGTATTTATTTTAAGGTCTTTAATTTTTGGAATCTTAGGTTTCTCTTTCAGATAGAGAGCACAGAGATCCAGAAGCCACAGATGGGAATCTTGTGTATATTTGTAAATATTTTGTATTGCTTTATTGGACTAGACCTTGCAGGTGGGTAACTTTTTCTAAACCTTAGTTTGAGTAGCTGTTCTTTGAACACCTGGATTTACATTGTGTAACTGTTTACTTCAAGTGAATAAAGTTTAGTTTTGCACTGGCTCAGTGTGTGAGGTGTTAAGCCTGTGTTTGTGGTCCTTTCTGGGTTTAGCTCCCCCAGCTCCTCTCAGGAGCTGTTGCCTCATTCTCAGAGTGGATCCTGCCTCCTTCAGGGCCTTTTCCTTCCCTGGGTGCCCCTCTGGAAGTGCAGTTTGTGTAGGATTTTACCTGATTTTGAAATCGTGGCCATTCCCATTGTCCCTTCTGCTCCTTCTGATGCTGGAGTTACCACAGGATTGTATTTTACTCAGTTTGCTTTAAAAGCAGCCTCCAAAGGCTCCCTGGAAAAGGGAAAGGGACAGGAAGGTTCCAGAGCTCTGCTCCAGGAGGATTTCGGGAAGACGAGGCTGCTGCATGGACTGGGAGCAACTGGTTAAACGTGGCTTTTGTATAAATAAATAATGAGTAAAATAAACTGAATTGTGTCTGGAAGCTTCTTGAGAAACCCTTGAAGGTTGGGAGGCTCCTGAGTTTATCCTGTCCTTGGGGATGAGGCTGGACAGCTGCACTGCCAGGGGGGAATTCCACCCTTGGAATTGCTGAGGGACAGCTGGAGAGCTGCCTTTCCTTGGGAATCTCTCTGCTCTTCATCCTGCTGGGAAACAAACCTGAGGAACAAACACCAACTCCCAAATGAGACCACAGGGTCTTTATTTAGTGAACAACACCAAGGGCAGAGCCCGGGTGCTCCTGCAATAAATGCAATTTACAGGGAATTCTGCAAATCCCCTCTGGGACACTGAATACTGATCCGAGAGAGAAGGGGCTACAAGGAGCTTGTGATAACTCAAAAAACTGGGACAGAGGAGCTGGGAGAGAGCTGTGCCCCTCTCCAGGCGCTGAGCTGAGCTGTGGCCAGGCCAGGCTCAGGCTCACCCAGGCTCTGTTTGAGCTGAGCTGTGCCCAGGCCAGGCTCAGCCTCACCCAGGCTCTGTTTGAGCCGAGCTGTGGCCAGGCTCAGGCTCACCCAGGCTCTGTTTGAGCTGAGCTGTGGCCAGGCCAGGCTCAGGCTCACCCAGGCTCTGTTTGAGCCGAGCTGTACCGAGGCCAGGCTCAGGCTCACACGGCCGTGCCCCTCTCCAGGTTCTGTTTGATCTCAGCCGTGTATTTCCCGTAGAACCTCTCCGCCTTCTGGTTGAACTTGGCGTTCCTCTCGTTGATGTAGTCGATGTCGGCGTCGTCGTTGTAGGGTCTCCTCCTGCTGTACTTCTCCCTCTTCTCGATCCTGGGGGCAGCAGGGGCTGAGCCCGGGGCTGCTCCTCCCCACCCCGGCCCTGTCACTCACTCCCTGTTTGTTCCCCACCTCTGTCCCTGTCACTCCCTGTTTGTTCCCCACCCTTTCACCCTTCTCTCACAGTTTCCCACTCTGCTCTCCCTTCATTCACTTTTCCCCACCCCTCTCTCCCTGTTCCCCACCCTCTCTCCCGGTCACTCACTGTTTCTCCAGGTCTGCCACCATCCTGTCCACGCCCTCCTTGGAGGGCACGTGGCTGCCGTGCAGGAGGCTGTCCGAGGTGGGGTACAGAGCCTCCCCGCTGGGGGAGAGAGCAGGGGCACCAGTTACACGCTGGGGAGGGCTGGGGGGCACCAGTTACACACTGGGGAGGGCTGGGGGGCACCAGTTACACACTGGGGAGGGCTGTGGGGCTTCTCAGAATCCCACAAGGCTTTAAGACCCTCCAGTCCCACTCCTACACCTTCCCCTGTGCCAGGCTGCTCCCAGCCCCATCCAGCCTGGCCTTGGGCACTGCCAGGGATCCAGGGGCAGCCCCAGCTTCTCTGGGAAGCCTCTGCCAGGGCCAAGGGCTGGGATGGGCACTCACTGCTGCTCCTTGAGCTTCTCGTACTCCTCCAGGTCGGGTTTGATCTGCCGCGTCAGCCGCTGGTACTGGCGCAGCTGCGCCGCCGCGAAATCTGGGACAGGGTGGGGACAGAGCAGGGCTGTGAGCTCCTGATTGATCACCTGAGCCCAAACACCACCTCAGGTGTTCCTCATGCACACAGCTGTGCAGCTGAGCCCTCACCTGAGAAGCCCAGGTCAGGGTTCTTCCTCTTCTTCTTCCTCTCCCACCTCTCGGCGTCCTCGGCGCTGATCTCCAGCAGCTTCACCCGCTCGTAGTCCTCGCCCCTGGCTGCACATTCCTGCTCAGGGACAGCACAATTCCATAAAAAAACAGGGATAAACCCCTCCTGCCCACCCTGGCTGCACATTCCTGCCCAGGGAAAACCCCAATTCCAGAAAAAAACAGGGATAAACCCCTCCTGGCCCCTTCCTGGCCCCTGGCTGCACATTCCTGCTCAGGGACAGCACAATGCCAGAAAAAAACAGGGATAAACCCCTCCTGCCCTCCCCTGGCTGCACATTCCCACCCAGGGAAAACCCCAATTCCAGAAAAAAAACAGGAATGAACCCCTCCTCCCCTCCCCTGGCTGCACATTCCTGCTCAGGGAAAATCCCAATTCCAGCACAAAGCCAGGAACAAACGCAGGCAGAGCCCAGCCCAGGCAGCCCCAGTGCAGGGCAGGGATCTGCACACTCAGGGGTTCATCAGGGCAGGGATCTGGGGCTGAGTGAGGCCCTGCAGCCCTCAGGGAGCTCCTCACCTTCTTCTTCTCCTGCACCTGCAGCTCCCACTCCAGCCGGGCCTTCTTGGCCTCCCAGTTTGGGGGCAGTTTGAGCCTCTTGTCCTCCTCCAGCACCTCCTGGCTGTTCAGCTTGCAGGCCTCGTGCTGGAACAGAGCAGGGCCCTGCTGGAGCACGGGGAGAACAAACCCCAAACCTCCCAAAAACCACCCAAAAACCCCGGAAATCCAGGGCTGCAAGGAACCTCTGGAGACCTCCCAGGCAGGGATCAGCCCAGTGCCCTGTGCTGACAGCACTGGGGTCAGGATGAGCTGGGGTCTGGAGTGGTTTTAGGTTGTAGGATTTAGGGTCTGGAGTGGTTTTAGGTTGTAGGATTTAGGGTCTGGAGTGGTTTTAGGTTGTAGGATTTAGGGTCTGGAGTGGTTTTAGGTTGTAGGATTTAGGATCTGGAGTGGTTTTAGGTTGTAGGATTTAGGGTCTGGAGTGGTTTTAGGATTTAGGGTCTGGAGTGGTTTTAGGCTGTAGGATTTGGGGTTTGTAGCAGTTTTAGGTTTTGGGGATGATAGGCCTCGCAGGCCTTAAGCCAGGCCTTAGGTGCTGTCTTTGTTAGGTTAGAGTGTAGCCATAGGAACTGCACCTGTGTGCTTTTTCTGTACCGATTGTTTATGGCAGGATTAATGAGAGGATTGCTCAGTGAATGTAAATAAGAATAATAATTCAGATTACAATAATCCTGAGAAACATCAGAGGGGAGCAGGAGAGGGGGGCTGAAAGTTAGGTTTGGATGAAAGCAATATCTGCAACAGCAACAGTATCGAAGCTGAAAGCCACGCTGGAGTGAAAGCAATGGATCTAGCAGAGTAATGCTGAATTAATAATTAACTGATGATCACAGGCTGGCTGCTCTATAAATGTCACCATTTTTCCGACCCAAGGCGGAGCCTGATTTGAGTCCGACACCACCCCTGGCTCCCTTCAATAAAGCACCCATAGACTCATTCTGTGTTTTCCTAACAGTACCCGCTTCATGTGGAGCTCTCGGAACCGGCGCAGCCGCTCCTCCCGCCGCTGCTCCGCCGCCGCCGCCGCCGCGCCCGGCCCGGGCCCCGCCGCCTCCTCCTCCTCCTCCTCCTCCGAGCTCTGCAAAGACCCGCACTCAGCCGGAAGCGCCGGGAGGGAGCCGGGACCCCCTCGCAGCCGCGCCCGGGCCCATCCCGTGCCCGCCTCACCCCGAGCTCGCCCTCGGGCAGCCCGAGGCCGCTGAGGGCCGACACCGCCGCCGCCATCGCGCCCGCCCGCACTTCCTGCTTCCGCTGTCCCGCTGCTCCCGGCGCTTCCTGCTTCCGGCGCGTCCTGCCGGGCGCCCCCCAGCGGCTGGGAGGTGCTGCCGCCGCCCTGCGCCCATCCCGCTTTTTTTTTTTTTTTTTTTTTTTTTTTTTTTTAAATTTTGGAATTATCCGAAAATCCGCAAAATCCCTCGGGTGTCCCGAACCGGGGCCAAAGTTACACTCTCCACAAAATAAATAAAAGGTTCTTCTGCAGCTGCTGAGCAAAGAAAGCCAAGATTTCCGTGGCGTTGCTGCAGTGGCCGGGCTTCAATGGAGATTGATTATAAATTTATCGGTGTGTTATATAAATTAATCGCTGTGCAAAGCCTTTGTGCGCGCACAGGAGCGGCGGAAAAGCTCGGGAGTTTTGGTTTTCCATGAAGGAAAGCTCCCAAAGCCCTGCGGATGGGGAACTTAGAGGCTGAGCCGGGGATGCCCGGCAGGGGGAAGCGCAGCCCCAGCCACGGAGCAGCCCCGAAAACCCCGACCCCTTAAACCCCGACCCCTTAAACCCCGATCCCTTAAACCCCGACCCCTTAAACCCCGACCCCTTAAACCCCGATCCCTTAAACCCCGACCCCTTAAACCCCGACCCCTTAAACCCCGACCCCTTAAATCCCGACCCCTTAAACCCCGACCCTTTAAACCCCGACCCCTTAAAGACCCTTTAAACCCCGACCCCTTAAACCCCCGACCCTTTAACCCGACCCCTTACCGCTTAAACCCCGACGACCCTTAAACCCCGACCCCTTTAACCCCGACCCCTTGAACCCCGATCCCTTAAACCCCGACCCCTTAAACGCCGACCCCTTAAACCCCGATCCCTCAAACCCCGACCCCTTAAACCCCGATCCTTTTAACCCCGATCCTTTTAACCCCGACCCCTTAAACCCCGATCCCTCAAACCCCGATCCCTTTTTACTCTGCTTTCTCCTGCTGCTGGAGGATCCAAAATATCCAACCCAGGAGGAGGGAGAGGGACCCCTAAACACGGGACTGGGGAAAGGAGGAGCATCCTTGTCTGGCCCTGCTGAGGGACGGGAGGGGACTGTCCCACTGGGGTTTGGGGTTGGTCTGGGGTTTGGGGTTTGGGGTCTCCCCTCTCCTGCCTGCTCCATGTCCTCACTCCGTGCTGGGATCTGTTGGATTTCCATGGAGCAAAGAGCCACCAGCCCGGAATGGGGACGGGGACAGGGACAGGGACAGGGACAGGGACAGGGACAGGGGGAATTCAGGGACAGGGACAGGGATGGGGGAGTTCAGGGATAGGGACATCCCCAGTGTGTCCCCAGCCCTGTGACACCCCAGCCTGGTCTGGCAGAGTCGGGATTTGTCCCCAGTCCCGTGCTGAGGAGCAGGGGCTGGTGACAATCCTGCAGGGCTGGGGACAATCCTGCCTGGCTGGGGACAATCCTGTAGGGCTGGGGACAATCATGCGGGGCTGGGGACAATCCTGCCTGGCTGGGGACAATCCTGTCGCTCTGGGGACAATCCTGCGGGGCTGGGGACAATCCTGTCGGGCTGGGGACAATCCTGCGGGGCTGGGGACAATCCTGCGGGGCTGGGGACAATCCTGTCGCTGTGGGGACAGGCAGAGCTGCCCTGGCTGTCGCTCGCAGCCCGTTTATTTTTAGCTGTCGCGGTGTTTGTGTTTCCCAGGGCTGGCTCCGCTCCTCTCCTCTCCTCTCCCCCGTTGTCTCCAGCGCGGCCTCCCCTGCAGAGCCCGGAGCCGCAATTCCAGCTCCGCGCTCGCCAGGGGCTGCAGCTCGGAGGAACTGACTCATCCCGGGACACTGGGCCCTCCCGTGGGGAGCGTCCCGGGAATGGGGGAGCAGCTCCGCATCCCCCCGGGCTCTGAGCGGGGTCTGCACCCGGGGACCCTCGGGGACAGGGGACAGGAGGGGTTGGGACATTCCCGGGAGAATAACGGTGACAGCGTGACAGAGGCCACAGAGCCTGGCCAGGACACCCCGGGACCCCGCAGGCGGTGACCCCCAGCCCTGGGGACTGTCACAGGTGTCCCTCCCGTGTCAGTCCCGTGCCTGATCCCAGCCCCGCTGTCCCGACCCCGCCGCTGCTGCCGGGCTGTTCCCCAGCTGCCTCCAGCCCCGTTCCCATCCCCAGCCCCAGCCCCATCCCATTCCATCCCATGGATCCCATGGATCCCATGGATCCCATGGATCCCATCCCATCCCCATCCCAATCCCCATCCCCATCCCATGGATCCCATCCCATCCCTTCCATGACAGGGACACTTCCAGCATCCCAAGGTGCCCCAACCCCATCCATGGACAATTCCTTGGACATCCTTGGACAATTCCAGGGATGGAGGAACCTGTGCCAGGGCTTCCCACCCTCACAGGGAAGGGTTTATCCCCAAGATCTGATCTAAATCTCTTTTAGTTTAAAACTCCTTCCCTTTGGACCCCCCATTTCCCTCACCTGGGGGTCTCACACCTGGGGGCAAACCTCCTTCATCCTGGGGAGGAAAAGGGGCAATGCCAGGGATTCCCACACGGCTGGGAGTGCTGGTTCCAGTGGGACACTGGGATCAATCCCCCCGGGAAGCCCTTTGCGAGCACCAGCACTGATCTGAGCCACGAGAAAGAAAATCGGGCCCAGAATTCACACAGGACTCAATGAAACTTATAAAAATGACATTAATCCAGCAAAACGGGGGACATTCAATGAAAATTATAAAAATGACATTAACCCAGCAAAACGGGGGACATTCAATGAAACTTATAAAAATGACATTAATCCAGCAAAACGGGGGACATTCTGATCTTCTGCAGGTTAATCAGGCTGGATTTCCTGATTGTTCGTGGTAATTAACCACGGGGGAATTTGGAGGGAGGGCAAACGTGCGGAGGGTTTGGCTCTGAGGTGGAAGAGGAGCTGGGTCTGTGTCAGGCCGGTTCCTCTCCATCTCCAGCTCTCGCTTGTGTCCCCTTGGGTTGCAATTTCAATCCTTCAGGTCAGACACAAAATCATTGGGCTGGAGAGCCAGAAGTACCTGGCTAATGGGATTAACAGAAATTAACCTGGTTACGGGGGGACTCCATCGAAAATGAGAAAGTGCTGATGGCCAGAATCAATTCCTCCCCAGCCAAATGACTGCAGGCCCGGCTTAGGGTTTCAGTTTAATGCTCAGCCCTCCTACAATGAGCGGGGTGGGATTGAATTAGGTCCTGATCGTGGAGTTCTGATGATGGCAGTGGTTTGTCTTTAATGCCAGCAGCGAGCTGGGGGGGAAAAAATGGGAAATCCTCCCTGATTTCCTTCTGGGATCGCAGGGAAGAGTCCTGCTGGGTGTCCCTGAGATGGGAGAAATGGGAAATCTTCCTGGAAAAATGGGAAATCCTCCCTGATTTCCCTCTGGAATCACAGGGAGGGTCCTGCTGGGTGTCCCTGGTGCCCTCACGAGGCGCTGCCCTGCTCAAACCTTCCCTGTCCGTGTTCCAGCCCGGGATCAGAGCTGGAATTGGGACAATGGGCTGGGGGAGAGGGATGGGATGGTTTGGGATCCACAGTGGGCTGGGGACAGCGGGGCGGGACGCTTTGGGATCCACAATGAGCTGGAGATGGGTTGGTTTGGGATCCCCAGTGAGCTCTGCACAGTGGGATGGGGCAATTTGGGATCCACAGCCCCATAAATCCCAGCCCTCCCAGGCGGGGCCGCTCCTGTCGGAGCCTTCCCGTGCCCGCAGCTCCCGCCCGGTCTCATCCTTTCCCTTAAAAGCCGGAACCCGGCGGAGTTTCCTGGCTGCCAGCGAGCAGCGCGCTCCTTCCCGGGATTGGAAATGAATTTACGGGGTTTTTTCGCCCCGGCCCCGCGGCTGCGCCACCTCCCCGCGCCTTTGTCCCCGCGGGGACAGCCCGGCCGATGTCCCCCCGCGGGGAGGTGCCAGCCCGGGGTGTCCCTCACCTCCCCCCGGTGTCTGGGGGTGTCGTGGAGCTCCCCAAAACCACCCGGGATGGAGAGCGGGGCGCGGCCGCTTCCCCGGGGGACCGCGACAAGCGACAATTCATTAACTGTCCCCAACGCGACCTGGGAGGGAGGTGGCGGCTGCGGGGAGCTGGGAGCGGGGAAGGGACAATCCCCACGGTGCTGGCAGGACTCACAGCGCCTCGGGAGAGCCGGGAGGGTGCCCTGGGCGCTCGGGATGTGCCCCTGTCCCTGCTGCGGGACACCCGGCGGGTCCATCCCGAGGACGGAGCCATCCCTGGAGGGCAGCAGCCTCTCCGGGAGCGAGGATAACGTCACGTTTCCCCCGGATCGATGCGGATTTTGGTTCGGGAGTTATTAGCCCGGTGTCATAAACTATCTGAAAACCGCGAAAGTAAAATAATAAATCTCGCTGTTTGCCTCCTGCGCGGGGTTTTTAAGTAGCCGAGTCCCTCCAGGCGGCGGTTCGATATCGCAGCGGACACAAATCACCGAGACAGAGCCGGATTTTGGGGAATGTCGGCCGGGCGTTGCTGATTTCCAGCACTCGGCCGCGGGCAGGGAAGCTCCCCCGGGCTCCTTGGGCAGGGCTGGGGGAGGGGACGCTCAGGTGGCTCCCGGGGATTTGTCCCTGTCCCACAGCCGGGAAATTTTGGATGTTCCTTGCACGGGAAACGCTCTTCAGGCATCGTTAAATCATTAAAATGAGGCTGGTGCTGGTAAAGCAGCCGGACCGCGCCCCCGAGGAGGGGTCCAGAGACTTGGGGGGACAGGGGACAGCTCCTCCCAGTGCTCCCAGTGCTCGCAGTGGTGGCACCTCACTCCTGAGCTGGGGGTCACCAGCAGGAGTGGGGGGACAGGGGACAGCTCCTCCCAGTGCTCCCAGTACCCCTCCCCTGGGTGCTCTGCTGGGGATCCTGGAGGCCCTGCCAGCAGCAGGGCTGTCCCTGCAGCCCGCAGGTGTCGGGGTGTCCCCTGACCCCTCCCAGCCGCAGTTTTGCTATTTTTAAAGCCCTTTTTGGTGACATTTCCCGGTGTTTTTGTCTCCGGGCCGCGGCCGCTGCATCCTCCCAGGTCATTCCCAGTTCGCCCCCATCGGGCTCCTCTCGGAACCCACCAGGATATTTTGCCCTCTGTGAGGGGAAAATAAATAACAGCGACAAAAATAACAGCACCAAAAGGACAGCGACAGAGGCGATTTGGGGCAGGGCCGGGTCCCTCTGCAGCAGCCGGAGCTTCCAGCGGCAAAGGGAAACGTGCCTGGGAAGGAAAAGGGGTCGGGAAGGATGGAGGATCAGGGATGAGGGATCCCGGCTGCACTCCAGGTGTGCGGCAATTAGCGCCGGGCGTTAATGAGGGGGAGCTCCCAGCGGAGAGGATTTGGGGGATCCAGGGGTTTGGGGGATCCATGGGCACATCCCAGCCCAGGGAAGGCTGCGGGCACCGGGCCGACCCCCGGGACACCCCGAGCCCGCCCCACACGCGGCCCCTCTCTCTCGGCAGGGCCGGGAGCGGCGCTTCCCGTCCGGACACCTGGAATTGGGAACCCCCACGCCGTTCAAAGGCTCGGAGCCTCTTCCCTGTCCGCGGGGAGCCGGAGCGGGGTCCTGCTCCCTGCGTGCCCCCAGCCTCCCCCCGGCAGGGCGGGGTCGCGATTCCGGCCCGGGGAAGCAGAAGGAGCCTCCCGGGAGCGTGGATCCCGCTCGCCATGCGCTCCGCAGCCGCTGGAGCAGGATGCTCCCCCCGGTTCGTGCCTCGCACACCATTCCGGCACGGCGAGGGCTCTTTGTGGCTCCGCAGCACGGATCGTGCCGCGATGGAAACAGGTGCAGCTTCCTGCGTTTGTGCTGAGGCCCGATTTTAGCCCCTAAAGTGTTAAGTGAGTGCTAAGCCCTATAAAATTACCCTTTCAGCTACTATTTCTGCACAAAAGGCTCTCCGCGACGAGATACGCCAAAGCATCTGATGAAGTAATATGTCTATTCTCATTTGTGACATTTATTATTAACAGGGAAAAGAAAAAACAACCCCAACAAATCGCAGTCAGAGAGAACTCTTAATTGAAGCACCATTGTGCCGTGGTAACTGCTATTAAATTAATCTGCTGCATTCCTTTCCACCCACACACTTTAAAACTTCCTGGTTATAATTAGAACCATTTAAAACCAATTTGACACTCCTCGGATGATGCAGTTCAGCTGCTTAATATGGTGAGACTTTGGTGAAAGGAGCGGGGA
This sequence comes from Eopsaltria australis, assembly GCA_034509425.1. Taxonomy (NCBI): domain Eukaryota; kingdom Metazoa; phylum Chordata; class Aves; order Passeriformes; family Petroicidae; genus Eopsaltria; species Eopsaltria australis. The sequence continues at coordinate 341,624 of JAVTVJ010001143.1, read as the reverse complement.
AGGGCTGCGAGCAAGCTGGGGCTGCTCGGGGAGGAGCAGGGCCGGGAGCTGCTGCTCCTGCCCGGGGATCGCAATTCCAGGGGGAATTCGAGTTCAGCTCCGCTCTGAGCCCGCTCCATCCCGGTTGTCCCATGGAAGATGTTCCAGCCCGGAGAATCCCTCACCCAGAGCCTCCCCGGGTGCTGGGCATGGAATTTTGGGAGGTTCCTGTTTAGTTTTGGGAGCCCCTCGAGCTGGGAAAGGCACCAGAGCCACTAATGCCCCGATGGGAAAGGGTTTGGGTGTCTCAGTGTGGGGAAAAGGCAGCTGAGTGCAGGGATGAGAGGATTTTTGGGGAATTTAGAGGTGCGGGGATGGCACCAACGCTCTGCCTGCCCCAGGGTTAGGAAACCTCGGAGGATGCTCATCCAGGGCCGGCTTTGGGGAAGATGCTCTGGGAGCTGAGGTGTAGCTGTTCCCTGCGAGAGCAAACAGAGAAACCGCCGGGAGCTGGAGCGGAGCCCCCGCGGGTGTCACTTCTGCAAACGTGTTCCTGCTCGCCGCCTTTATCTGTCACCCTCGCCACCACCTGGGTGCCATTTGATGCTATCGGGGCGCCGCGCCGCGCTCCCGGCACATCCCCAGGCACCGCCAGTTCCTCCGCAGCCCTGGAAGGTCCCGTTAGTCACGGTATCTCCGCTGTCACCTTCTGCTTCCTTCTGCATTTGGCTTTCGCTCCGGGGCCATGTGTTCGCCAGGGCTCCGCAGCTTCCTCACCCTCCGCTGGGGCCATTTCCTCCCCGCGCCCACCCCGGGCTGTCCCCGGGGCTGGGATGGCTCCAGGGAACGCCGTGGTTTGGGTTCCATCCCCTCCGGGCAGGGCGGCCCGGCTCCCTGGGCTGCGGCTCCGGGATCCCGCTGTGCCCCCGGGATGTGAAACGCGCACAGATTCGGGGCTGGCTCCTGGATGGGTTTGTTCAGCCCTGGCCGGGGCTGGAGCAGCTCTCGGTGCTGTTCGGGCCGTTCTGAGCGGGCCTTTTGCCCCCTTGGGACCCAGCCCCGCTCTTCCCGTGCCGACACCGCCCTTTTCCCTGCGCTCCCCTGTTCTCCATCTCTCCCGGACTCCACTGAGCTCATCCCCATCTCCCTCCCTGTCCCGGTGCCCGATTTGGGGCCGCGCTCTCGGCCCAGCAGTGCCAGGAGTGCCAAGAAGAAGAAAATTGTGGATTTTCCCCCAAAGCAGGCCCCTGCTGCGGGACAGGACCCCCGCTTGGGGCTGGGCATGAGGAGCTACAGCCCCCGGGCCGCCTCTGCAGGGCTGGGCTGGCGTCACTGCCTGGGCACATTTTCGTTGTTTGGGTTGGGTTTGGTTTGTTTGCTTGTTTTTTTTTAATACACAAACTCCAATTTTTCACATTTTAGATTTTCCCCCTTCTTCCTCCCTGGAGCACGATCAACCCCCCAGAGGATTTTTATGCTTTTGTCTAATCTCTGTTGCTTGGCTTTGACTTGGGCCGTTCTTTTTTTATTTTATTTCATTTTATTCCCCACCCCCCGCCTCTTGCTACTTCGTAATTTTTTCCCAACTTTGGAAGCGCGACTTTGGAGTGGCCAAAGGCAAAAAACAAAACAAGGATATTTCTGCTACCCTGTTAACTTTGCAAAAATGCTGCGTGCCTGCAGCGCGGCGGGGGGGTAACGAGAACCAGGGGCTGCGAGCTCCGGCCAGAGCGGGTAAAATTAGCCCGGGGGGCGGAGAGGGGGAAACGTCTCCATCCCGGAGCCTCCGCGGCCCAGATGGGCTTGGATGGAGGAGAGGGATTTGGGATTTAGTCCCTCTGTATTTGGGGTTTACCCCTCCGGGTTTGGGATTCACCCTTCTGGATTTAGGGTTCACTCCTCCGGGTTTGGGATTCACCCTTCTGGATTTAGGGTTCACTCCTCCGGGTTTGGGATTCACCCCTCTGGATTTGGGGTTCACTCCTCCGGGTTTGGGATTTATCCCTCTGGATTTGGGATTTACCCCTCTGCGTGCTCAGCCCGGTTCCCTTCGCCTCCTCCCTTCCAAACCCAGCCCGGGGATTTGTCCTCTGCTCCCCCCCGAGCTGGGAAATCTCCCTGGCTGCTCCCCCAAATGCGGTGGCTCCGTCCCATCCTGGGTGTCACAAAGGAAGGAGCCGCCTGTCCCTGTCCCCCACCCAGCGGGGACTGCGCGTCCTGCCCGGGGCGCTGATCCTGGGATTATCCCGGGGTTATCCCGGTGTTATCCCGGGGTTATCCCGATTTTTTCCAAGAGCGCCCCGGCAGGGAGGAGTCAGCTCGGCGCGGTGGCTCTGCCAGCGTTTGTCACCGTGGCCTGGCTTTGTCACCGTGGCCTGGCTTTGTCACCATGGCCTGGCTTTGTCACCATGCCTGCCCCTCTGTGTCCCCACGGGCCCGGGGCCGCATCAGAGCCGGGCTTTGTCACCTGTAAAATGTCCCGCTACGACCTGGATTTGAAGCTCCAGGGATAGAAATGGGATTGAAAATGTGGATTTTTAGGGTCCCAGATGCCCGTGTGGAGGTTTTGGGGTCCGGGTTTGGCACTTGCTGCGGGTTTTTGGGTATTTTTGAGAAACCTCGCGGTCTGTGCTGTCGTTTATCCCCAGAAATGTCCATTAAATCGAGGTAGAGATCGGGACGTGGGATTCGGGAATCGCTGCTGGATCGGGGGGCGGGGGCGAGTTGAGAATTCTGCTGGAAGTGGTTTGGGCATGACAGAGGGGAATTGAAGGGGACAATTAGAGGGACAATTTGCGCTAATTAACACCAGGACGGAGCGCGGCCAAGCGGGATGGGGATGAAGATGAGGATGAGGATGGGAAGGACCCGGCTCTGGAGGTGCCGGACCCGGCCGTGGGGCAGCGAGGATTTGCCTGCGCTGCTGCTGGGGGAACAAAACAACAAAAAAAAAGGGGGAAAAGATGAAAGAGCAGCGAGCGGCGATGGAAGCACGAAGGAGCCGAGGAAGGGCTGGCCCTGCTCCCGAGCTGCTGGCGAACAGAGGCTGGGGAAGCTGCTGCTGCTCCTCGGGGCTGCTCTGATGCCGGAATATCCCAAACCCGCTCAAGGTCCTCGGAAAAGCAGGGAAAGGAGAAAAGCACGGCAGCCAAAAGGGGAAATTTGGGGTGCTGGGGAGCGGAGCAGCACCAGAGGAGCCTCTGGATCTCTGGCCCAGCAGATTTTGGGGATCTCTGCAGTCCTGGGGTGGGTGAGCAGCAGCTGAGCTCGCCCGTGGCTCCTGGCAATTCCTGCGCAGCCTTTGAAGCTGTCCTTAGGCTTTCTCTCGGACTGCCTGGAGGTTTCTGGGCCAGGCTCTGGAGGGGCATTTCTGACCAAAAATTAAACCCTTTCCCAGCAGAAAATGGCAACGAAAACGCTGACAGAGCGGGTTCGGCTTTCAGGGCACGAATTCAGGGCAAGGAGAGGAACCCGCGGGGCGTTCGGGTGTCCCTGGGCAGCTCCCGGGATGTTCTGAGCCTCCAGGCGAGGGACGGGAACATCAGGGAACCATTCCTTTGTTTGATCAGGGAGCGGCCCCAGGGGAGGGGCTGGGCCTGGAGAAACTTTGCCCCTCCAAACCTGGCAGGTCCCCGAGGCTGTCACCAGCGCGGTGACACCGCAGCACTTAGCGGCCTCCCGGCGGTCCCAGATGGGCTCCTTCTCCTGACTTTTCTTGAGGCGGATTCTCTCCATTTGCTCTATTGATTTGAATTTTAAAGCGAGGGGGATGACGCTGTTTTAGTGCTGTTTTTATTGTGTTGAGTGAGGCGCTGGTGGGGGTGGAATAAATGGAATTATTGCCGTGTTTTGGGGATCCCGAAGCTGCTGCGGCGAGGGGTGAAGGTGATTCTGGGGGGGTTCCCTCGTGGCTTCTTGGGGTGGTGGGATGAGATTTCCCTGGTGAGCCCCCAGCCCGTGCTGGGTGTCCACAAACCCAACCCAACCCAGCCCTGCACACCTTGGGCGGCTCCCGCATGAAAAATAAATGGGGAGAAAATTACCTTAATCAAATCCAAGCAGAATTGATTAATATTTTAGTAAAAACCTCACGCTGGAGTTTAACAGACTGGTTAAATCTCAGCTGGAAAAACCACTGTGGTTCCCCACCAGCTTTTTTTTCCCCCCCCTCTTAAACCCAGCTTGGTTTGCACGGCCCCTCTCTGCCTGTGGGGCCGGCACTGGGGTTTGCTGGGGGAGCTCTTTGCCCTTTAGCTGAGCAAACGATCAGCGGTTTGAAAAGGCCCCTTCTCCCCCTCCCGGCTCCCTTTTATAGGCACAATAATCAGATAAAATATTTCTGGAAGACTATTTACAAAATCCCCCCCGTCCCCATCAATCTTACGGTTAAGAAGGAGTGGAGGAAGAAATCTTAACCTCAAGAAGCTGCTAATGCAACCGAGCTCTTTAATGGCGGGGTGGAGATCTTCTTTTTTTTCCTGCTGCCATTACTATGGAATACATAATAACATCAATAATTAAATATAAATTGGATTTAATATTTTATGCTGGCGACATGTAATTTACACTCTACCCGAGAAATCAAAAGGTCACGTCTGAAGAGAAGGCGAGGAGGGGAAGGGGAGAGGGGCTCAGCCCTGAGATGAGGCTCAAAAAATCGCCCCAGAGAGGGGAGGGGAGGGAGGGCTTTGTTTGGGGTGGAAAAGGAGGATTTGGGGCTGGATTGCAGGATTTATCCTGCTCCATCCAGCGCTGGATCTGCTGGTTCTGGGCTCAGCAGTGCTCTGATCTTGGTTTTAGGGGATTTAGGGGATGGCTGCAGGATGAGGGGGAGTGTGGGATCCCCGTCCCCGCTGTCCTGGGCTCCCTCCAAGGATCCGTGCCCATGAGGAGAGGCCGGCAGAGCTCTCCTGCATCGATTCCTGCGGGGCTGGGGCGGCTCTGGGTGTCCTGCCAGCGCAGCAGCTCCATTAAGGCCCAGGTAATTCAGGAACTGCCCGGGCTATTTCTGGAACGGGCCAATTTTCAGCCTTTTATTCCTCCCCCGGCTGGGTCATCGAAGATCTGCCTGATCCTCGCCTCCATCCCTGGGATTTTGTGCCCGACAGCCCCCGCTGTCTTCGCCGTGAGCTTGACACCTTCGATTAATTAAAACCAGCAGAAATCAAACCCCTCTGGGGCAGATGTGGGGCTCTCCCACCCTCCCAGCCCCGGGCTGGTGGCAGCCAGGAGCAAACCTGGGCCCATCCCTGGCGTGGGGAGAGGATTCACCCTCAGGATGGATTCAGCTCGGGGCTGCGGGCAGAGGTTTGGGGCTGCCCAGCGCAGGTTTCTCTGCAAGTCAGCCTTCTGCTTTTTTAGGGGTTGTGCAACACATCTGGGCAAAGCCATTCCTGATTCTTCTTCTCCTTCTCCCCTCGAGCGGCTCGGGCTGGGGAAGTTGGGGGGAACCAGCGCTGGGGGTGGTTTGGGGTTGGGCTCTCACCTGGCACGAACGTGGGGGAGGCAGGTGGAGAGGCCGGGGCCGCTGGGGATGTGAAATTACAGGGGATGGTTCGGAGAGGGAATAAATCCCTTTTTGTGCGCGGGGGGGAGGCTGCCTGGAGCTGCTGCTGCTGCTGCTGGGTGGGGTCTGGCTGCCCGGGAAAGGCGGGGATGTCCTTGAGGGCAGCTGGACAGGCAAGGAGTGGACCTCGGGTGGCCCTTGGGGGTGGACAAGGGGACAGCAGCACCCCCCGTCCTCGCTGGGGAGCCCCCACCTCGCTGGGGTGCAGAGCTGGCCGTGCCTGGGGCTGGTTTTGGGTCTGTTTTGCCCAGGTTCTGCTGCTGCCATCGCATCCAGGAGGGTTTGCTGCCCGTGGGCCGGGTGGAAAATCCTCCCTGAGCCCGGGGTTGATTGAACGTTCCCTTGTTTGCTTTGGTCTCCGTGGCCAAGAGAAATAAAAACCCCACAGGAGCTGAGTTCCCACCCCCTGCAGGGGCCATGAACCCCCTCGGATCACTCGGGAGTGGGCAGAAAATGCCCGTTTTCCTTTGGCACAGCCTCAGGTGTGGCCAAAACTGCTCAGCTGGGCTTCTCACAGAGCCAGAGCCCCTCTGGCCCTCAGGGGACCTCAGCCCTGATGGAAGAATTTGGGAAAGGCTGAGTTGGAGCGACCTGGGATGGTCCCAAAAAATCCCATAATTCAGTGAAAAGGAGCTGGATGGGAGGCTCAGACCCTGCCCCACACTCGGATCCTGCTGGGATCAACCCAAATTTGGCTTTTGGCATCACCTGGGGGGTGCCAAGCGCGGCCTTTTGGGACTCAGCTCCTTTGGGGGCCCTCAGCATTCGGGGGCCTGAGCTGAGCCGCCCCCAAAATCCCCCAGGGCTGAGCTTTATGGGGTCATTTCCCTCCAGTGCTGTTTTACAAGGCTTTGGAATCCACTTGGAAAAAGAGCCGCTTGTTTTTCGTGGGGATTGGAACGGTTTTGATCAACAATGGGGCGGCTTTTTCCATCTCCTTCCCCTTCCCTTGATCAGCACCTGCCCCGGGAGGAGGAAGGATCTAATGAATTGCCAGAGGATGCCACTGGCCCTGCCCTCTCGGGGCTCCTTCCACGGATTTATTTCTTTTTTCCAAGTCGAGGATGGAAAATCTCCATAAACCCTCGGTCCTCGCAGCTCCTGGTGCCCCTGCAAGTGGAAACACCTGGTTTTCAAAGGGCAACCCTGACTCTGGGTTGCTCTTAATGGCACATTTGGATTTTATGGATGGGATAACGTGGCTGGGAGGAAACACTGGGATTTTCTGAGCCTTTGAAGCTTGGAGGTTTTTGGGTGGAATGCGGAATGTTTTCTGTGTGTCTCTGACCCCTGTGCAGGATTTTGGGGACACAGCTGTGACAACCTCACTGGGAATGAGCCAGGAGCCACCTCAGACCCCGCATTTCCCCACTTTTAACGCACCAAAATCCAGAGGAGCCCCGCACCATCCCCACCCCGAGCGACTCCAATCCCTCAAAGCCGAGCGGGGCAGCGCTGCAGCCGCGTTGATTCCCGATTATTTTCCATCTTTATCCATCCCCAGGTGCAGCAGGAATGGCTCCCTCCAGGCCGTTCAGAGCTGGCAGATGCTTTTAAGGCCTTTAAGAGGCGCAGGCTGCGCTTTGCAAGGTGCTGCTTTATGGCCCGGCGGGGCCGCCCTGGGGAAAGGCTTCACGGGTGCTTTGGGCTGAGTGATTGATGGCCGGGATCGCGATCCCTGAGCGCCGGACCCTCCCTGCAACCCGAGATCCGAGAGGGGCCAGCCCCGAGGAGATGCACAAATTCGCTTTTCATCCAGGGGTGTTGCCCGCAGCGGCCTGGGGGAGCAGGGGAGGGCAATCCCAGCTGAGCCAAAATGGGATTTTGGGTTTGGGTTTAGGGTTAAGGATGCCAAACTCACGGAATTATGGGTTTGGGTGGGAAGGGACCTTAAAATCCACCCCAATCCGCCCCCTGCCGTGAGGAGGCACATCTCCCACTGTCCCAAATTGCTCCAGCCTGGCCTTGGGCACTGCCAGGGATCCAGGGGCAGCCACAGCTTCTCCGGGCACCCTTTGCCAGGGCCCCACCCCTCTCTGAGTGACGAATTTCTTCCCAAAATCCCATCTCAGCTTCTCCTCAGTGAGTTTAAAACCACCCCCCCTTGTCCTGTCCCTCCCTGCCAGTGGGAATTCCCTCTCCCTGTTTTTTACAAACCCTTCCAGGCCTGGAGGAGCCGCAGGGGAGCCTCCCCAGAGCCTCTCCTCTCCAATATCGAGGATGCCTCCAGCCTTTAATTTAAGGCAGCTCCGGAGAGACACAAACGCGAGGTGTGAACCCTCCCAAAATCCGCTGCGGGAGGGACTCGGTGCCTTTATTTCAATCCCAGAGAGTTTCTGGAGGTGCTGAACCCCTCCCGAAGAGCTCCCAGGCCGGGATCAGCCCCCGACAGGGAAGTCCAGCGGCTCTTTTGTTTCACCTTTCGCAGCACGGAGCAATTGCAGCCAGCGGCTGCCGAGGCTCTGCCTCCCCAAACCCGAGCCGCCCTGTCACCTCCCATTAACTTCGAGTTCAGCACTAATCCCTGCCCTGAAATGGATAATGAAAGACGTTCAAAATATATCAAAATGGCATCGGTATTGATTTATTAATGCTAGGGAATGCTGCCCTAATTGAATTTAGGTCCAGGAAGTCAGTTAATGCAGCTGACAGCGATACAGGAATTCAATCTCCCCAGCGCACTGAGTTAGGACTGTTTTCTTCTCTCTTTGTTGTCAGTTGGATAAATAACAAATCAATTTAAATTTCAACGAGGTTGCTAAAAACAAGGCAGGCTCTGCGCGGGGGCAGTGGCTCAGCCGGGGCTGCGAGGGTCAGGAGGCTCCTCAGGGAAGCCCTGGGTGCTCTGGGGGTCTCCTGGGGCTGGGGTCTGGGTTTATCCCGGGGTCCAGAGAGGGAGCAGAGTCGGGAAATCCTGGTTCTGTCGCTTTTCCACTGATCCTGACACAGAGGACTCGGAATCTTCTTCTCCCAACCCCACCTGGGCTCGGAGCTGCAGCTCCTGGGGTGGCTCAGGTTCCTTCCCCGGGTTCTGGGGTTCTCTGCCTGACCCGCCCAGAAACTTCAATATTCCCTGGGTTTTTTGGGGTGGAATCCGAGATTTCCTCAAAACATCAGGAGCTGCCTTTGGGTGCTGCCTCTCTCAGCATCCCCGTGGCTGCACCTTCACTTTTGGGTGCTGAACACGTCCCTTAACTCTCGTTTCGAGCTTAGGCAACAAATGTTTGTTCCTAATCGAGTTTAGGATTAAAAAACCGACCCTGGAATGGCACAGCCCGGTCCTTCAGAGTCATCATTTTTAATTTCTCAGCGCTCTTATTTTAAAGCCTACGCTCAACCCCCCACCCCCCACGACCTTAATCCTGTGTTTGCTCTCCAGCCCTGCTGGGGTTGGTCTGGTCAAGAAGGCAGAGGAGCCTGAGTTAATTAAATCAACAGCTAACAGTGGAGGTTACCCACAAAAGTGAACCTTGGTGCCCCTAAAACCACTGACCAGAGAATGGCTGGAAAAAAACAAAACCACAGTTGGAGCGAAATGGAAAAAGAAATCTTCAGCTCTATATCACTTCAGCCAGCCACAGGTATCAGAATATTAATTGCTCTTTGACTTGATTTTGTTGTGGGATTAAGGGCACATTGCGGCTTATGAAGATATTCTAGGAGCCACAAGGATGGATGCAAAATCCATCTCCGCAGCGATTCTGTGCCTGTGGAATCCAGGATGCTGCTGCGGGAGCTCCGGGCTCCTGCTGGAACCGAGCAGCCGCTCCTGCCCTCCCAACCCCCGCAGCTCCGAACTCCCTGTCCCTGAGAGGGAGAGTCGGGTCCTGCGGGATTGTCCCGGAGCTTTTGGGTGTGGAGATTGAAAATTCCGCGTGCTGGAGGCTCCCTCTGCTCCCAAATCCTGGAGGATGCTCCAGCAGGGAATTCTGCAGGGGGAAACCCTCGTGTGGGAGGTTGTAAAACATTTGGAAGGGTTTGAGGCAGGGATGAGCCGCGCTTTGGGATTTTCTCTCTCCTGCGAGGGGCTGCAGCTCCTCTGGTGCTGGAGGGTTCATCCCTTGTCCCTGGGTGTCATTGTCCCTTCTCCTGGGAATCCCTGTCCCTTCTCCTGGGAATCTCCATCCTTTCTCCCCAGGTATCTCCATCCTTTCTCCCTGGGTGTCCCTGTCCCTTCTCCTGGGTGTCCCCATCCCTTTTCCTGGATATCTCCATCCTGATTTTCTCCATCCCTTCTCCTTGGTGGCCCTGTCCCTTCTCCAGTTCCGTGCCTTCCCATCCAGGAGGGAATTTGTGCACCTCGGGAGGGAATTTGGGCACCTCGGGTGGGAATTTGGGCACGTCGGGAGGGAATTTGGGCACCTCGGGAGGGAATTTGGGCACCTCAGGGCCGCGCCTCTCCCCTGCCTGTGCCCGGCTGCGCTCGGTGCCTTTCCCAAACCCGCAAATCCCGGAGATCCGAGCAGGAGGATCCAGCCCAGGCCCGTAACTCACGGGAACGCCGAATAAACCCGCGGAGGCCGAGCCTTTCCTGCAGGGAACAGCTTTAATTTCCTGGGCAGAGCAGCCGGGCCGGCGCTCTGCAGATGAAAGCGGAGATTTCCCGGTGGCGGCGGCCCCGGCCCGGGCGGACACGAACAATGCAGCTCTGTGTCCCTGCAACCCGGACCCATTAGCGCCGAGATGTTAATTACACCCCAAATTACCTCGGAAAGGCCTCGCTCAGGAGCCTGAGCCTTCGCAGCCAAGAATAACTTTATTTTTTCCATCACGCTGTTGCTGTTTTGGTGGGGTTGGGGTTGTTTTCGCTTCTGGCCGAGGGTGTTTTCGGGGTTTGTTTTGTTTTTGTTGTAAATGTGTTGCACTAATGCAATAATTAACATTTTCTGCCCGGTCCTGGCTGGCCGGAGGCTTCCTGCCCGCTGTGGGTGTTGGCTGGGGCTGCCTCCATCCCCTGCAGGGGAGGAGGAGGAGGATAAAGGGATACTTGGAGGATCAACCTGCACCCTTTGATGGAGAAGGAAAACCTCCAGCTGCTCTCACGGCCTGGGTCAAGCCCTCATTTCCATCCTTGTCCTGCTCTCCTTTCTGCTCCCGGGTGTCCCCAGCCCCGGGGGACGCTCGGAGGTGACCCGTGCTCCTGGAAGAGGCACCAGCTGCGGGAGGAGGCTCTGGCCAGGCCGGGGATGGGGAGGATGCTGCTGATGGAAGTGGGAGAGCAGCCAAAGCAGAAGCAGGACCTTCGTGAACCACCTCGGGTGGTTCTGTCCCCGAGCCCAGCCCCGGGGGTCACCCTGAGCTCTGTGCAGCGCTGAGGTGGCCGAGGACAGGCTTTGCGTTCCTGGTGACCCCGTGGTGGCCCTGCACCGCCTGTCCTGGGGTTCCCAGGCCGAGGTCACCCCTTAGGCCCAGCTCTAGTGGCTTCTCCTGGCCCAGCCTGGCCCTGTCACTCGTGCTCAGCCTCTCCCATCCCCTGTGGCCGCGGCCCCGGGGAGCCGGGAGTGGCGAAGGTCGCGTTCCCCAGCCCAGCCCATCCTGAGTTAATGAGCTCATTAAGGAGCCCCCGTTTGTTTATCTCAGTCTCAGGATCTCCGAAGCCGCTCCCGGACCCGCGCAGGGCAGCGCAGCCCGGCCCTGTAATGGCTCATTAATGTATTTTAAAGCAGGGAGACAAGTTGGTGCTGGCAGGGAGGAGGAGGCTCAGAGATGCTTTTATAGCAGAATGACCGGGAGTGCCTTCGTGATTGCCTCCGAATTCCCAGCGAATAAATGAATAATAGACAAATAGATGAATAATGGATATTTCAGTGGGTCGGGTATTGCCAGGCAGGGATCCCCGGTCCCTCTGCCAGGATGTTGGTGTGACACTGCGAACCAGCGCGGCGGGGACACGGTGGGAGGGGTTGTGGCACTGCAGGCGACAATCCCGGGGTGCTGTGGCCAAGCTGTGCCCTCAGGAGGTGGCAAACACTGCTCGGACACCGCTCCCTGTGCCAGGACAGCCGGACACGCCGCAGGAGGAGTGAGTGGGGCTGTCCTGCTGCTGCAGCTCCGCTCCGGGGAACCGGGGGGGCTCTGGGGTGACCGGGACACGGCGGGGCCGGTGACTACCGGGTGGGCGAGTCCCGGGGCCGCGGCTCCGGCCGTGTCCGGGATGCCCTGTCCGGCTCATCCTGTGGCTCCGGCCGTGTCCGGGGTGCTCTGTCCGGCTCATCCCGTGGCTCCGGCCGTGTCCGGGGTGCTCTGTCCGGCACATCCCGTGTGTCCGGGGTGCTCTGTCCGGCACATCCCGCGGCTCCGGCCGTGTCCGGGATGCCCTGTCCGGCACATCCCGTGGCTCCGGCCGTGTCCGGGATGCTCTGTCCGGCACATCCCGCGGCTCCGGCCGTGTCCGGGTGCTCTGTCCGGCCCATCCCGCGGCTCCGGCCGTGTCCGGGGTGTCCTGTCCGGCACATCCCGTGTGTCCGGGTGTCCTGACCGGCACATCCCGCAGGTCCGGCCGTGTCCGGGATGCCCTGTCCGGCACATCCCGCAGGTCCGGCCGTGTCCGGGATGCCCTGTCCGGCCCGTCCCGCTGGCCGGAGGCTCCGGAGCGCCGTGCACTAGAGGGAGACAAAGCCCCACGCTCGGCTGGGGGTGCCGGGGGCGCGGGGAGAGGAGACCCCGGGGTGGGAGTGGGAATCTCATAGGATGGGATTGGGAATTCCAGGGGATGGGAGTGGGAACCTCATGGGATGGAAACCCCAAGGGAATGAGACTGAGTATCCTATGGGGTGCCTGGGGAGGGCTGGAGCTGCACCCCACGGAACCAGGACCCCACTCCGTGGAACCGGGATCACCCCCTGCTCCCGGGTCTCCGTGGGATCTCTTTGGGGTTCGGGGGTGTTTTCCTGCTGGCAGTGCCCAATTCCCGCTCAGCCCGTGCCAAGCCTGGGTCCTCTTTTCCAGGGAGCCTTCTTTGTTTATTTTTTTGCTTTTTACTCACTTTCTGCTCTGGAGAAAACCCATTTTCCCTCCCCGAGGCCTCCCTGCCACGCTGCACACTGAGGCACGCAGGGTGGCCTGAAAGAAAAAGAGAAATCAGCCTGAAAAATAAAATTAATACATTAAATAAATGGAGTAAGCAGAGGCTGCTCTCCCTCCTTTTTCCGCTCTGCCTGGGCCACAGAACCTGAGCCTCTGCTGAGGTCTCAGGTGATGCTTTTTTTGGGGTCACAGTGAAACCCCTCACCCAGAGCAGCCCCGGGTCAGCAGCTCAGCCTGGCACGGGGCAAACCCGGGCAAATGATAATTAAAGCAAGGCGTGTGCCCTCCCCGCCACGACATCGGGGTGGGAACGGCCCTGGGCGGGATTTTGGGGAGGATTTGGGGTGTTTGGGGTGCAGGGCTCGGGTTCAGCGCAGGTGTCAGACGCTGTCTGTGCTGCCAGCCCAGAATATCCTCTGTGGTCGGCCTGGGGGCTGAGGGATGCAAACGAGCCCTTGCTTTGCTTTGTTTATTTGTTTAGAGCCACCGTTTGTCTTTTTTTGGCTCCTAACCCGGCCTCCTCCGAGCAGCCTCATTTGCTTAGGCGGCTCATCTGTCCCAGGGCTTGACAAAAAGGGTTTTTCTAGGACTTTTTGTAGGCACCGAGACCGCCCAGTGAGGCCTGAGCTCCTTGGTGCCGGTCAGGAGGGCCCTGGCTGCGGTGGCTCCTCGGGGACCTGGTGGCAGCAGAGTTTTTAGGACACTCAGGGAAGCCACACGAAAGCCCTGCAGCAGCTGCAGGAGGTTCCCAGCTCCTCTGTGGGGTGGTGGGACAGGAGCATCATTAGGAAACCTCATTAAAGTCCCGTGCTGACCTCCCCGTGCCCTTCCAGGAGCAGTGACATCCTCAGGTGACATCCTGCGGCCTTTCCCGTGGCTGGTGGCAACCTCAGGGAGGGCTTTGTAGCCACGCTGGGTAAATCCTGGTGCTGCCGCGTTTCTTCTCCCCAGGGTTTGGGGCAGATCCGCAGCCCCCGGTGGGAAACCCGCGGGTGGGAGCAGCCGCTGCCCTTTCCCGGGGGATGCAATTCCTGTTCCTCGGCACAAAGGAGGCGGGAGCAGCCGTGCGATCGCCGTTTGCTGCAGTGAATCACTCAGCGCCGTGTCCTGGAGCGCGCTGCCGGGGCTAATGCTGCCCGTCCTAATGTAGGAAATCATTAAAGATCAATAAAGGAATCATTAGCAGCGCGACGCCCTCGCCCGACCGCGCGGGCTGCAGATCCCCCACTTAATCCGGCCATAAAAACGGCACCATGAGCTCATTTTAATGGGTGTCAGCAAGATGGATTGGCCGGGGGCAGAGGTTACAGCAGCAATTTGGGAGCAGCACCGCTAATGCACTTGTAACTCCGCTACACTTTAATGCAAGTTAAACAGAAAATGCCCTGCGACCGCAGCCAGGCCTCCCCTGCAGACGCTTTCAAAGGCTCTCGATGTAATGCAAGATTTAGGAAGAGAAACAGCTCAGTGCAGCGCAGGGATGGGCTTTGGTTAAAGCTAAACCAGCCCCGAGCAGCTCCGTGGGGAGGATCCCTGCGGCCTCCGGTGGGGCTGGGGGTGTGGGGCGGGGGTTTGGGGTTCCCAAAATTATTCCATCGCCTCTTTCCCGGCTCCGAAGGGGTTTTCCCTGATCCACCTGGGCTTTGGAGGGACCCCTTGGGGTGTGAAAATGTTTGTTTTTCTTCAAGAGCAGCCTCAAATCTCCCGTTTTTGGTGTGTTTCGCCAGTTTTTTGTGTTTTCCCGGGTGCCGTGAGGTGACCGTGGGCCATTCCCTGCCCGTGCCTCAGTTTCCCCGGCTGTGCAAGGGGCTCGGGGACACTGGGGATGGCTTGTGCCACCGAGCGCTGTCACCGGGCACTGCGGCATCCCCAGAGCGCGGCTGTGACCCCCTCCAGGCTGCGGGAACCTCAAAGATCGGGAAAAGCCGGGTTTCCAGCAGGAGCCCGCACCTCCCCACAACCCCGAGGAAGGACCCGGGAGCGGAGCAGCCAAATCCCAGCTCCGGGGAGGGGAAATTGTGGTGGCACCCGGAGCACACGAGGGCCATTAGCGGGCAGCGCCGCCGGGCCGCTCCTCAAATCCTGCGGTCACTCCCGTTTAATGAAACCCCATCCCAGCGCAGCCGTGACCTCCCCATCCTTCACTCGGCCACAGCCGCACCGCAGCGGGATCGGGGCGAGGCTTTGGGGGGAATTACTCACGGCAGGAGAGAGCCCGGTGGCAGAGCTCGGCCCCGCTGACCAAAGGGAAATAATGGCGCTGTGGTTTCTCCTTCCTGGGGTTTGAGCTGCTGGCACGGGGAGAAAGGCTCCTGCTGATCGCTCTTTTCGTTAGAGGTTTGTCCTTTGGGGTGAGCAGCGGCGGATTTGGGAGGTTTTAGCCCTGCCTGGGATGACCCGGGAGAAGTTTGGGGTTGGTTTGGGTTCGTTTCCATTTCCATCGGGGAAGAATTCATTCCCTTTCCAGAATTCATTCCCTTCCCTGCCTTTAAACGCGTCACAAACCCGCTCTGTCCTCACAGATCCTCTTTCTTGGGCAGAACAAAATATCAGAGCAACAAAACAAACTGAGCAGCAATTTGCGCTTAATTCACGCCGCTGGAATTTACGGGATTGCTGGAATCACATCATGGGATGGTTTGAGTGGGAAGGGACCCTAAAGCTCATCCCAATCCACCCCTGCCATGGGCAGGGACACCTCCCACTGTCCCAAATTGCTCCAAGCCCCGTCCAGTCTGGTCTTGGACACATGCAGGGGCAGCCACAGCTTCTCTGGGCACCCTGTGCCAGGGCCACAGAGGAATAAAAAACTGGAAAGACTGGAGAACTGCTCAAATTTCCCATAGCCCAGCCCATGGGAAGGTGTTTGCAGTAGCGGGGCACAAACCATTCCCAGGAGCATTCCCTGATCCCTTTCCCCGCTCTTTCCTGGGCTGGATTTTCAGGTATTGAGCATTTAATTATAAACGGCACAAGAACCCGGCTGCAGCTCGCTCCCGATGACTCCACAAAGCCCTCGCTACCTCGGGAGGTTTGCTCGCTCTTTAATAAGTAATTCCTAATGAAAAGTGTGGGGCTGGCGATCGAGGAATCGCTCCGGCCGCGGTTGGAAGCGTTTATGAGATCCTGGGGAGCGGCGGCTCCGCTGCTGCTGCGGCTGCGGCCTCGCAGCGTCTGAGGCATCGCCGGGGAAGCGGCGATTCCGGGAGCACGGGAGGATTTCGTGCAGCTCCAATTTTGGGGGGAAAAACGCCTCTTTGGGCTCCCTCCGGGCCCCGGCACAGAGCAGGAGGTGTGGGGTGGGTGGGATCCAAGGCGAGCCCTTCAGCCCTCCCCGCAGCGAAGCCCCGGTGGTTTTGGGGCACAAAAGCCACCCCCAGGCCGGTGTGGCTCTCGGGCTCCGCTGTGACCCCACAGGGACACCCCAAAGGCGGCCTGGGGCTCCCCGCAGCCCCGGGCCCTGGCGGGGCCGTGTCCCCGAGCCCTGTTGGGGCCGGTTTCACATCTCTTATCTGGGTCACTGATAAGGGACTCGCAGCCCCGCCGGTGTCACCACAGGGTTCCTGCCGAGTTCAGCAGCGGCTGCGGCCGCCAAGTTTCGAATCCTTCCAAGCAGAGCAGGGCCAGAGCCACCATCCCTGTCCCCGCTCCGCCGCTGTCCCCAGGGTCCCCCAATGTCCCCAAGGTGGCCGAGCTGCCCACGCCGGGCGGGATGAGCAGGTCCAGCCCCACAGGGTCGTGCGGATAATTTGGGTTTCCCTTCAGGCTGCCCGGACAGCTGGGGGGAAGCAGCTTCAGCACTCAAAGTCGGTGCTTTCTACCCTGAAACCATAAAAAAGTCGCTGCCTCAAACGAGGCGTTTCCTCCCAGCCCAAACCTCGCTGTCTTTTTTTTTTTTCTCCCTTTCTGATCTGCTTTTTAGGTTTGGATCCTTGACGTGCTCTCTCGCAGTTCTCAAAATCGCTCAGGAACTGGGAGAAGCTGGATTTGGGGTGGATTTTTCCTTCCAGAGGAGCCTGCTCGCTGTTCTGGCCCTGCCTCTGTGCTGGTGTCACCCATTGCCACCACTGTCACCCATACCCCACGTGGCCCAGCCTGCCCTGGTACCCCCAAAAAACGAGTGAAACGTGGCCCTGGGGTTTATTTTTAGTTTTTTCCCCCCTCCAGCTTGAGTCACCTGCACACGGGGCCCTTCCAAAGTGATTCAGAGCGAATTACAAGAATTCGACATTTCAATCTCGGGGCGGTTTCGTTTCAGTGGGAGCCTTGAGGGGGAGGTGTGAGCACCCCCAGAACCTCCTGTGCCCCCCCAGCCCCTCCTGTGCCCCCCCAGCCCCTCCTGTGCCCCCCCAGCCCCTCCTGAGCCCCCGGCTGCGTCACCAGCACCCGCTGGAGTCCCCGCGGGTGGCTTTGTGTTGTCCCCAGGAAGAGCCACTCCTCGCTCCTTTTGGGACAGGGGTGGCCAGGAGGGTGACAGGAGCTTCAGGGGTCTCACACCTCGCACCTGAAGGCATCGAGAGAGCCAGAAAGGGGCATTTTCACCCCCAAAAATGCCACCCCGGCGGCCGGAGTGGCTCCAGCTGGAGCCTCAGAGCCCCCGGGGGGATAACGGGGAAGGCTCCGCGGGTTGTGCCTCAGTTTCCCTCTCTGCTGGGTCCCTCTGCAGGGAAATGTGTGAGTCTTGAAGGAAAAGGACTTTGGAAACCCTGGATGGGAATTTCCTGCTCCTCGAGTCCACCCCATGGGGTCACCTCGGACCCTCCTGGTGTGGGGATGGCCCCAAATCCACCCTGGGACCTCCAGGGTCCCTCCCTGGGGATGGGGATGGAATTCTCGACCCCTGCAGTGCCCGGGGGTCCCGGAGCCACCCAAGGGTCCCCTCGGGGTCACAGGTGCCCTGAGCCCCTCCAGCCCCTCCCAGGGGATCCCAGTCCAGGGAACAGCTTTGGGTTTTCTTTGGGGTTTTTTTTTTGTTTGCTTGTTTTCTTTTTTTAAGAAAGGTGACATTTTTTCTGTTTGAAGAGGAGGGAAAAAAGCCCTTTTTGGAGCTTTATCCTTTGAAAAGATCTGTCCCTGATGCTCTGCGGGGCCGGGGAATCAGCAGCACCAATCACCGCTGCTGGGCGCTGCCGTGGGGGCGCTTTTTTTTTTTGTTTTTCTCCTTTTCAAACATAATTTTATTTCTTAAATTTTTTTTTCTGCTTTCTTTCTTTTCCTCCCTTGTCTTGCCGTGCCTGTGACTCACCCGGCGGCAGCGAAGACACGAGTCCCAAACCCAAACCGCACGTCTGCAGGAGGTTCCCACGGTCTGCGCTTTAAATAGAGCCCCGAGCGCGGCCGGAGCGAGCGGCGCTTCCTCCCATCCTCTTCCTCTCTTCTCGCCTTCCCCTTTCCCCCAAAAAATTAAAAAACCTCCCCACAGGGGGATTTTTCCCAGCGCCAAGCCCCTGGAGGGTTTTCCCAGCGCCGGCGCGGGTGCTGCTCCGAGGTTTGGTGGCCAAAGCCGGGTTCTCGGTAGCCAAAGCCGGGCTGGTGGCACCTGTCACCTCCTTGGTGACAAGCGCTGCTTCCGCCCCGGGCGCATCGTGACGCGGCTGCTGCCGAGCTCTTGCTAGGAAAGTGTCACCAAAAAAACAGAAAATAATTTAAAAGAAAAGAAAGAAGCCCCGAAAAACGCGCGGTGAGAAAGGAAGGAGCGCGCCAGGGCCCCTCGCACCTTCCAGGAACCGGGCTGGGGGCGGAGGGGCGGACCGGCCCTTCTGGGAAACCCGAGGGACCGGGGGGGACCGCGGGGGACAGGGGGGTTCCGTGAAAGCGACCGGGGGGACAGGAGATGGGGACAAGCGGCGACAGGAGACGGGGACAAACAGAGACAAGAGATGGGCACAGGCAGAGACAGGAGATGGGGACAAACAGAGACAGGAGATGGGGACAGGCGGTGACAGGAGATGGGGACAGAGACAGGAGATGGGGACACACCTGTCCCTGCTGTCCCTGCTGTCCCCAGCGCTGCTGCTTCTTGGGGTCTGAAAGGTAAAAGTGGGGTGTGACCCCAGAGCCACCAGCAGAGCCCCTCATGGGGACACCCGGCCCTTCGGGGGGACATCCAGAGCTTCTCAGGGACCTCCAGACCTCCATGGAACCCCCCAGCCCCTCATGGGGACATCCAGCCCTTCAGAGGGACCCCCAGCCCTTCAGAAGGACCCCCAGAACTTTAGAAGGACCCCCAGCCCTTCATGGGAACCCCCAGCCCTTTTCAGAGACCCCCAGAACTTCTCGAGGATCTCCAGACCTACACAAGGGCCTTCAGAATTTTGGGGACATCCAGCCCTTCACAAGGACGCCCCCAGGGATTCATAGGGACCCCCAGAACTTCCCGAGGGCCCCCAGACCTTCCTGGGGACATCCAGAATTTCAGAGGGACCCCCAGGCGTTTTTGGGGACATCCGGACCTTCACAGTTGGGTGCCCTGGGGACAAAAACAAGCCCAGATTTCAGGAGTTTTCAGCTGAAGGATGGAGGCGAAACTTTGCATTTAAAAGCGAAAGAAACGGGTGGGAAAAATGAGGTTTTTGTGGAAAAAAAGCTGAATCTCAGCCAAGCTCCAACTTTGGCTTTTTTTTTTTTTACAAAAAACGGCCTTTTTAAGCTCAAGGTTTTTGATGAAAAAAGATGTGAATCTTCTCAGTGGAGACACCTCCAGTGTGGGATGCTCTGTGAAGGGCAGGCAGTAATTCAATCGAATTAAAATTTAATTCAAATACACGTATTTATATTTATATCTTTATATATGTGCTCTTGCATGTGTGTATTTATGTATTTATATATATTTAAGTACAGTAAGAAGCCTCTGGGTCACTCAAGGTCTCTCTTCCACAGTTTAATTACTATATGAAAATAATAATTATTATCAATAATATAAAGAATAAAAATAAAAATAAAAATAAAAATAAAATAAAAATTTAAATAAAAATAAAAATAAAAATAAAAATAAAAATAAATTAATAAAAATTAAAATAATAACAATAATAACAATAATAACAATAATAACAATAATAATAAATAATAATAATAATAATAATAATTTGGGTTTTTTCCTACTATTTTGTGACCCCACATGTTAAAATATTCCCAGCTTTCTGATCTGGATTTTAAAATTGAAAAGTCCCATGGATCAAACCCTCAAAGCAGCGGTGTGGGATGAGAAATTCCAGTTCGGGAGGTGCAATTCCCACCTTTCCCCTGCACCACAGGCCCGTTATTTGCGTGTTTTACACAAACCCTCCTCTCCCCGGGCAGGGCAGGGTGTGAGGGACGGATTTTGTCAGCCTGTGCTGAGCTCTGAGCGTCTCTGAGCGTCTCCTACCAAGGGCAGTGAGGATTTTACGAGGGAAAAAACGGGATTGTGACCCTGCTGAGACCCCCAAGTTGACCCCAGCCCTGTCCGCCCCCGCCCCTCCTGTCCGGCAGGTGCCCCTCGAGGTGACACCCCCAGGGACACCCCAACTTCTGCAGGAAGCTCTCCCTGGAGCCTGCACGCCGCGAGACCTCAGCCAGACACAGAAATTCCCCTTTTCTGCCGTCAATTGTTTGTTTTTGCCCGAGAGCGGCGGCCGAGCCGGGGAGGGGCCGTGGCTCCATGGTCCCGGAGCTGCTTCAGTCGCGTTTAAGCCCAAAAAGAGAAGCGAATTTCCTCGTGCTCCGGGGATGGGTCGAGCTCTGGGGGATTTTCGGACTCTCCCTCGGCGGGGCTGGGAGCGGCTCCAGCGCCGTGGGCACCGCCGGGCCCTGCTCGGCTGGGAAATGTCCCCAACCTGCCGAAGCCCGGGGGTGCTGCTGTCACCTCGGGTCACTGCCGGCCCTCCCCGCGGTGCCCGTGACCGCTGGGTCAGGGAGAGGGCACGGCTGTGACCGCCCTGCCCTGCTCGTGTGACTGCAGTGTGACCCGGCCTGGGGCTGGCCCTGCGGGGGTGGAAATCCTGGCCCTGCTGTCACCTCCATCCCGGCCTGGCTGTCACCTCCATCCCGGCCTGGCTGTCACCTCTATCCTGGTCTGATTCTCCTCTCCATTCCAGCCTGGCTGTCACCTCCATCCCGGCCTGGCTGTCACCTCCATCCCGGCCTGGCTGTCACCTCTATCCTGGCCTGGTTCTCCTCTCCATCCCAGCCTGGCTGTCACCTCCATCCCGGCCTGGCTGTCACCTCCGGGGTGGCACGTCCCTGACTCCATCCCTCACCCCTCACACCTGGCACTGCCTGGGGCCAGGATGGATGGATGAAGGATGGATGGAGGAATGGATGGATGGATCAATGGATCAATGGAGGGATGGATGGATGGATGGATGGATGGATGGATGAAGGATGGATGGAGGGATGGATGGAGGGATGGATGGATGGAGGGATGGATGGAAGGAGGGATGGAGGGATGCAGGGATGGATGATGGATGGAAGGAGGGAAGGAGGGAAGGAGGGATGCAGGGATGGATGATGGATGGACGGAGCGTTCCCGAGGCCAATCCCCGCTCCAGGCTGCGCGGGCCGTGGGGTCACAATCCCGGCTTTGTGCCCGGCCCCGGCGTTCCCAGAGCGCACTGGCGCCGGCCGGGAGCGCCGGCAGAGGCTCGGACACAGCCGGGAGTTGTTGCTGGGTCGTGACCGGGGGGACGCAGGGATCACAGGGATCTCAGGGATCACATGCCTGCTTTCCCACGGCTCTGGGAACGCCGGGCCCGGCGCTGGGGTGGGGATGTGGCTTTGTGGCCTCGTGGCTCGGGCAGAGGGTCCTGCCCTGGCCAGCCCTGGGCTCCTAAAGCGGCTCTGGGGTCTTGAATCGCTCTGGAGCCTCTTCCTCCTTCGGGCAGGAATTTTGGAGCTCGGGCACTGAATCCTTGGGGATGTCCATGCGTCTCCTCTCGATGGAATTCAGTGTGCCACTTCAATCTCCCTGATGTGCTGGCACTGCCCCACAGGAAGCATCCCTGGATCACCCACCCTGGAGCCCTGGCACCCCCCTCACCCCTGACTGCTGCAGTGATCAGGAGCACTTTGGTTTAAAGCCCCACATGAGGGAAAAAACACGTTTTGGAAGTGGCAGGATGAGAAATTTTGGGATGAAGGTTGATTTTGTGGCTGGCGTGGGAATGATGAGAAGCCCTGGCTGTGCTTGTTCTATGCCATTATTACTTTATCACTTTATCACAGATTGGTTTTATTGCTTAAAAAATATATTTAATAATGAATTTCTGTCATTTGCACGGAGCAGATCAGCTGTACCTGCTGCCTTCCTCCTCCTCTTCCTCCTCTCCATCCCTCTCCACCTTCCTTGGTGCCCTTCCTGCATCCAGAGCTGTTCTTTCTGCTGCTTGTGCTTCCTATTTCTTTGCTTAATCCCAATTCCCACCAAATCCTGGGGATGAGGAACCCTCCATCCCCACACGTGGGGCGCACAAACCCCTGGGAGGCTCCAGACAAGTGCTGAATGTGGGGGAAAAGGGAGAAACGCACGGCCTGTGGGTGGGTTATTGCCTCAATCCCCCAATTAAGGGATCCCTGGGCTCTTTGCTTCGTTTGTGGGAAGGCAACAATTCCATTAATTAGGGAGGAACCTCCCCTCTGCTCAGCCCCGGCTCCGAGCGAGCCCTCCCAGCTCCAAACCATAAAATTATCAGTTAAAGGAAGATGTGCAGGAAAAGAAGAACCCCAAAGCCCAGCACCCCAAAGCCACAGCCCCACCGAGGCCCCGCTGACACCGGGGTGACAGCGACCACAGAGCCTGGCCTACCTGGGCTTCCTCCTCCTCCTCTTCCTCCTCTTTCTCCTCCTCGCTGCCGCCTCTCCCAGCCCTCCTCTTCCCCCTGCAGGGCCCACAGGATGGGATCCAACAGCATCTTCGAGTCCTTGGCCACCTTCTCCTCCTCCCTCCTGTGTGGTGAGTCCGGCCGGGATCCTCTGCAGCAGAAACTTCTTTGGGGTTTTTGTTGAAATTGGAGGCTTTTTTGGTGTTGTATTAATTTGAGTGATTTTTTTTGGTGAGGCACCAGAGCAGCAGCTGTGGCTGTGCTGGCACCTCGCTCCTCTCCGGGGTTTTTGTTGTGGTTCTCTGGGTTTGGGGTGGTTTGATCCCGTTTGGTTTTTGCCTTCTCCCTGCAGCTGCGGCCTTGGGAAGGCTCAGGGCTGTGCTGGGGTGGATTTGGGGTGTTTGTTGGCCCAGGTTTGTTGGGTGCTGGTGGGATCAGCCCCAGGTGCTGCTCCAGGGGAGGGGAGAAGGGCTGGGGGAGATCGGGGCTGCTCTCAAGCTCAGTATTTTATATATTAAACACTTCCCACTTCATGTAGCATTCCAAATACACATTTCTGCTGAATTTGTAGCTCCTTTGGGAGATTAATCTCCCCAACCTGCTCTTGCTGGTGTCTCCTCACCCCGTGGGATGTGATGAGGGGCCTGGAGGTGCCTTGGTCACAGCAGAGCAGGGCAGAGGGGCCGTGGATCCCCCAAGGAGCAAAGCAGAGCAGGACACCCAGAAATTGGTCCTGCAGAGCAGATTTGGGCCTGGTTCTGAGGGTTCTGTGTCCTTCTCAGGTGGCTTTTGGCCTCCTTTGAGTTCCCTTCTGTGCAGGAGGCGCTGGAGAGGCAGCAGGAGGAGGCAGGGATGCAATGGGGGCACAGAATCCCGGAATGGTTTGGGATTTAAAGCCCATCCAGTCCCATCCCACCCATGGCAGGGACACCTCCCACTGTCCCAGGCTGCTCCAAGCCCCGTCCAACCCGGCCTGGGACATTCCAGGGATGGGAACGGAGTTGTGGATGAGGTGAGGATGGGATAAGATGGGGAGAAAGGATAAATCCAGCCTTTCCCAAGCCCATCCTGGAGCACCACGTCCCCGTCCCTGCCCGGTGCTCGGAGCTGGTGGCACCACAGCCCTGTCCTTTGTACTCCCTGCAGTTAATTAAAGGCAGTCCCGTGGCAGGGAAAGAAGAGAAGTTTATAAAAACCACTTGCAGGGCTCTTTTGAATCTCTCCTTCTCCCTCCCTGGGCCAGATGAAGGAACGTCGGCGTTTGAGCCGCTTGTTTAAAAATAAAAAGCCGAAATCTCACGTCTCGCCTGCAGCTTCCACACAAATAGGAACTCATAAAAGCAATAAACATCTTTGTCTCAGACATGGGTTTTTATTAAACGGGGGAGAATTAAACGATTGCACCAAGGCTGGAATGCGGCCAAGTGGTGGAACATTTGTTTGGGATTAGGATGAGAAATCCTTGTTTTCCTTGAGGAGCTCCGAGTGTCTTCTCCTGCCCGTCTGGATTTGGGTGAGGGCTCCAAAACCTCCTGGGATGTTCATTCCAGCTCCTCGTGGTTTTGAGGGACACAACCACAGCCGCAGCTCGGCTTTTTTGGGCACATCCAGTGGGGATGGAGAGGTTCCTCATGGGATCATCCCAGGGATGCAGCTCCATCCTGAACGTTTCTGGCAGAGGAGAATCCTCCTCCCATGCAGGACGTGAACATCCAGGCTGGGATGCTCCTAAAAAAATCAGGATGCTGCTCTCCTGGCACAGCCTTTATCCTCCTCTTCCTCAGCTCTAAAAATGTTTTTATTATATTATTATTATTATTATTATATTATCATCCTTATTATTATTATCATTATTATTTTCCTACTACTATTACTATTATTTCCATTATTACTATTATTATTATCATTATTTTCAAGTCAGTCAGAGACTCGACACGTCTCTGATCCGGGGGTATTTTCCACAACGTAAACGTATCAAAAGGAAAAGAAATTAAAAACAAAAACAAAAAAAAAAAAAGAAAGAAAGAAAAGGGAAAATAAAGCAGAAACAACGATTTTCCATTCCCACTGGAAGCAGCGAGCGCCTTTGGAACATCAGGAATGTATTACTCGGGCTATTGTAAAATAAAATATAAAAACAACCAAAATAGGAGGAGAAGGGAGAGATTAAAAAAAAATAAAGGCCTCATTTGGGAAGGGAGACACTGAAAATTGGGCTTTTATTCCATAAACTCTGTCGTGCAGGAGAGTCTGGGATTGGTGAATCCTGGCTGGAGGGAGAGGAGGATCCAGGGTTTGGATTTCAGAGGATCCAGGGTTTGGATTTCAGAGGATCCAGGGTTTGGATTTCAGAGGTTCCAGGGTTTGGATTTCAGAGGTTCCAGGGTTTGGATTTCAGAGGTTCCAGGGTTTGGATTTGGGACTCCAGGGTTTGGATTTCCACGCGGGAGGTGCAGGGATCCCTGGGACACTGGAAGGGACCTCCTGCCACCCTGGATGGTCCCGTCTTCATCCCAGCAAGGAGCATCCCTGAGGGATTCACATCCCATGAGGAATTCACACCTTAAAAGGGATTCACATCCTAGGAGGGATTCACATCCCCTAAGGGATTCACAGTCCATAAGGGATTCCCATCCCATAAGGAATTCACGCCCCACGCGGGATTTGTGCCCCAGCCAGGATGAGACCCCATCCAAGGCTCTTTTCCCCCGGGATTTGGGGCTCCAGGGCTGTTTTTCCCCCGGTGTGAGCTCACGGCGGCCACACCGGGATGTGATTTCAGCGGCTGCGTGCTTTTTGTTAAAATAACTCCCAAACCCCTCGGAACAGAAGGGCGGGAGTGATGGGGGCGGCACAGCCCGGCCCGGGGGCTGCCCTGCTCCTCGTGGGGCGCGGGGACAGACAGACGGACAGAGGCTGGGACAAACACCCGAGCGCGTCACTGCCCGCGGTGACGGTCCAGGCCGAGCTGCTCGTTTAAAGGTAATTAATTTATTAATGAGCCTCGCTCAGGGCTTTGCAGGAGGCTCCGGGTGCAGCATCCTCCGCTCCATCCTCGCGTCTGTCCAGTCGTTCTCCCGCGGTCGGGGGGAGTTTTCCCGCAGGAAAACCTCGGGAGCGGCCGGAGCGGGGTCTCCGCGATCTCAGGGCCGTGCCGGGGGTTATTCCCGGGAGCAGCTCCATTCCCAGCCGGCATTTCCAGCCTCCCGTGGCTGCCACGGGAATATCCCAGCTGGAGCTCGGGTCCGCTCCCAGGGAGGAGCCAAAAAAGCGGCGGAGGAAGCTCCGATCAATCCCAAACATCAAAATATTCCCTGTCTTCCACCCCTTTTTCATCACTTAGGAAGTGTTGGAGGGAATGTTGCTTGATCCCAAACACCAAAACATCCCCTGCTTCCATTCCCTTTTTCATGACTTGGGAAATGTTGGAGGGAATGTTGCTCCCCGCATCCCAGCGTGGAGCAGGAGGATGCTGGAGCTGGGATTTGGGCTCTGCATCCATGGAAATCCAAGGAAGATGTTTCTCCACAGCCCGGCAGGGATTAAATGCCAGACAGGGGCTGTGCTGCGTCCCTTTAAACCGGGAGCGTGTGCGAGGGGATAATTCAGGGGCAGGGCTCGGTGATTGCAGTGACTTGGATCAGGAATCAACTCCCCAGGGGGATTCGGGAAAGGCTGAGCTGTTTTCCCTCGTTAGGGCAGAGAGCCCAAAAGTTAAATCAGAGGTGCTGCTCCAAAGCCCAGCTCTATTTCTGCATCTCCCCTTTGCCACACCGCGTTTTGCTGGGCACTTTTGTGCCCAATTACCCTGGACCTGTAATTAAACAACCTTTTTTTATTAGCCCAGGGTCAGATTGGAAAATGAGGGAGCTTTCCATTTTTTTTCCATAGAAATTGGAAAAAATGCCAGGCTGGGAGAGGCAGCCCCGGCCCTGAGTCCTGGTCCCTGGGGGAGGTGAGGGGACACCCACGGTGTTTTAATCCTGCTCCTTTGGGGTTCTGACCGCCCCACCCCATGGCAGAGGAGGTGAAAAAAACCTCCTGGCAGTGTCCAAGGCCAGGCTGGACAGGGCTCGGAGCAGCCTGGGACAGTGGGAGGTGGCACTGGGTGGGTTTCAGGTCACTGCAACCCAAACCATTCCCCAATTCCATGATCCCCCTGCCGTGCCAAGGCCTTCTCCAGAGCCCGCCTGGTGGAAAACCACGACCCCACTTTCCAACCCCGCAGTTTTGCGGGGCTGGGCAGGTGCAGGGTGACTCAGAGCACTCTGAATTTGTGTTTCCCAGCCCAGATCCCCTCTCCGCCCGTGGGAGACCCAGAGCTGCTCCCGTCCTGTCTGGGCAAGTTCTCCATTTCCCATCGGCAGCCCCAAAAGTGCTCCAGAGCCTCTGTGACTTCCCAGGCCGTGTCTGGGCCGGCTGAGCAGCGTCCCGTGGTGGCAGCCAGCTGACCCAGGCACCTCCTGCTTGCGTAGGAACTTTTATAAGAAACTTCTGCAAAAGCCCAGATGAGCTCACGCTGATGAGTTCCCTTTCCAAGCTGAGGGGTGAGGAGCAAACAGTGACTTCAGAGCGGCCCTAAATAACAGCGAGCTGGAGCTGTCTCAGTTCGTAGCCAGGAACCAGAAAGGCACCTCCTGCCTCGTTTTTAGCCTGTGACTAATTCCCCCAAATTGGGGCTTTGTCTGGGCCTTGGGGGATGTGTAAATGTCGGGTGGATTCGCAGGCTGAGCCCTCCCAGGGGGGTTTTTGGAGCTGCTCTGCAATCTCCAGGCTCATGGATGGGCCACGCTGGGCGAAGTCACATCCATGAGAGCCTTTATGGAAGGGAAGACCTGAAAGGAAATGTTTCTACAGGAGAAAACAATCTGAGGAAGGAGCAGAAGCAGCACAACCCAGAGCCCATCCAGTCAGAGCCGAATTCACATCCCCGGGGTTGCTCTTAGAGTGAAAGGGGTGAAAAATGGCAAAAAGCAAATTAACCTGGCAAAAATGGTGTGAGAAGTACAAACTGGTTCGGGACAGGGGGAAACTCTCCACCTGCAGCCTGGGGATATTTCAGGAGGGGCTTTGGAAGATCCCAGAGGTTTCTTTCCTGTCCTGTGGTCAGTCAGGGCCAGCAGAGCCCCGTTATCCCCTCAGAGCAAGGTTCGGGTGATGCTCAGGGGCCCAGCACGGCTGTGGGGTGGCCAGGGGGTGTCTGGGAGCAGGGGGTGCCCTCAGGGCCAGCAGCCCGGGCTCCTGTGGCCACTCTGGTGTCCCACACGGGAGTTCAGCAGAACCGGGGAGTGTCTGCCCGGTTTGTGAAGCTGTTTCTGCTGAGACGTGACCTCTGCGAGACCCGAGCCAAAAGGGAAACTGGAGTTCCCTGTCTGGCACCAGCAGCGGCCCCGGCAGCTGCCAGCACCTCCCGGGGGGGTCAGAAACCCTCCTGTCCCCACAGAGAGGGACAGAGAGGGACAGAGGGGGACAGAGGGGGACAGAGAGGGACAGAGGGACAGAGAGGGACAGAGGGGGACAGAGGGGGACAGAGAGGGACAGAGGGGGACAGAGAGGGACAGAGAGGGAGAGAGAGGGACAGACAGGGACAGAGAGGGACAGACAGGGACAGACCCCAGAGCCCTGGCACAGGGAGGCCTCGGGCCGAGGTTTGGCCTGGCAGGGCCGGGGCTGAGCCTGTGGGATTGTGCTCCCCAGGGGTCACTTTCTCTCCTCACGTTCGACTTCCCCAAAGGGAACTTTGCACAGCAGAGCCCAGCACGGCTCCCTCACCCCGCGGGGCTCAGGCGCATCCCTGGCTGCTCTCTGGATCTCTTCCCGAGGATCCTGCAGGAGCCCCACTCACAGGAGCTCTGCCACCTGCTCTGTACCCAGAATCACCCCAAAAATTCGTGCCAGGCTGCGGGAACAGCACTGAAAATGCTCCTTGGGCAGCACCACCGCCCCTCCAGCCCATGTTCGGGGTCAGGGCTTGCATTCCCCACCCCACCAGGAGAGCTGGGTCCGGCTCCCCCAAAGCACCGCGATTTTCCAAGGCGAGAATCAGCTTCGTGCAGCGTTTTCCTGCGGCAGCAGCGCTCGGCTCAGCACGTGCGGGAGGATTTCCCTGCGCCTTGGAGCTCTGCCCAGGAGCCTTTCCGTGACAGCGCTGCTCCCAGCGCCTCTCGCTGCAATCAGAACTCCAACCCTGTTTTTCTGCCCCCCTTGCTGTGCTTCTCTTCGCCGTCATGTGCCTTTCGGTTCCTCTTTTCGCCATCCAGACGTTTCCCCTTTTTCTTTCCTTTGGAATTTTTTTTAAATTTCTCCCCCTTGTCGCGTTTTGGGTTTTGGAGGGTCTGGTGGCAGCGCCGTGGGACAGGAGCCCGGCACTCTGTCCCTTCCCGGCCGGCTCTGGCTGTGCTGGGCTCCAGGGAAGGGCTCTCCAGGGGTTCCATGGGGAATGGACAGGCTGGAGGTGCCTCCAGCAAGGAGAGCCCTGATTCCCTGCAGGACCTGGCAGAGGCGGCCTCACCCCTCCCTAAAACTCCTCGAAACCCCCTGAGAGGGAGAAACTCCCATGAGCTCTGAGCGGCTCTGAACAAAGCCCGGCGCTTCCAGTTGTGCTCCGCACCTTTGGGCATTTTTGGAGGAGATGGGGTGTCCTTAGGTGCTCCATAACCTTTGCATGAATGGCTCCTTTTCTCTGCATAAGCACATTCTTGGAGGAGTGTTGGGCTTTCATTCTGCTCTCGCCCCAACCGTCGGACTCCTCTGTTCACTTGTTTAAATCAAGCATAAAGCTCGAACTGTTCTTTGAATATTTATGACCAGTTTTTATCTCATGCCATGCATACAAAACATACTTGATTCCTTTCCTAAAAGTTTTTTTCAAGTGCAAAGTTTTAAAAACATGTGGCTTTTATTGCAGGCAGGAATGAATAACAGCATTCCACCCATAACCACATTAAATGGAACAGTAATATTCATATGCGTAAGGGCAAAAGCTGCCTTGTTTCCTATTCGCAGCCGAACTCTGAAATTAATTAAGAACTAAGAGGATCTGACAGTCATTAGGATCTTTTAAGAAGGAGTGGAAGTGGCAGATGGGACCCACGCTCCGAGGAGCGCGGCCGTGCTATCAATAGCACAGAGGATGTGAGCCCCGAGCGGGCTCCTCATGGCGGGGCTGCCGCGGCCAGGGGAGAATCGCGGCCCCGAACAATGAAGAATGGCACTTTCGTGACTTCACAACCGCAGCCTTCACGTCAATCGCACTCGTGCTCCCGAGTCACTTCTTCGCAGCTTTTGCAAACCCCGTCTGATCCGCGGCGCTGCGCACGCCCGGGCGGTTTGTGCCACACCCGGCTCTGGGGCCGGGCAGAGGGTCCCGGGTCCCCTCGGGAGGTGACAGATCGATCCCCCTCAGGGCACCGGGATTGCTCCTGGATCCCCCTGAGCCGGGTGCGTGTGGCTCCCATCGCTCCCGTCCCACGCGGGGAGGGTGCAGGTGTGGCTGTGCCCGCACCCGAGTGTCCCCCTGGGGAAGCTGCTGGAGACGAGGGCTGCTAACAAAACCTGCAGGTCTCAAATGGGGACAGCGGGGGGCACAGGCAGCCCCAAAGCTGCCAGGAGTGTCACTGGCGATTTCTCCTGCTCAGCCTTTTGCAGCTGCGGCTCCCGTGGGGTTTTGGATGTCCTGGCTCAGGATCTGAGCTCAAACTGCAGTTTTGGGATTGAGGCTGAGCAGGGCCCCCCCAGTGCGGGATCCCCGGCCCCAGGGCACAGCAGAGCCCGGGGCAGCCCCCTGGAGCCGCTCCGGCAGCTGCTGCCTGCCCGAGCGAGGCAGGGATTTATGATTTATGATTTATGATTTGTGTCTGGGGCAGTCGCTGCCCTTTCCTCCCCCGCTTTCCCCTCATTGCTCCCCCTGAGTCCCGCAGCTTCCTCCCGCAGGAGCCTCTGCCCGCAGCGCCCGGAGCTGCCCCGCGGGACCAGCGACACTCAGGGGTTAAAAATTGTCACCGCCGTGCACCCCATCGGCCCCGGCATCTGCTGCTTGATTTATGAATGAATTGCACGCTCCCTCCCTGCGTGCTGCTCTCAGATCCCCTTCCCTGAGCTACAAAACAGATCCAGACACCCGCCTGGCCCTACTGAGCGCCGAGCTCCTGAGAGTTCGCGATGAATTTTTAATAGAAAGCTTCCTATGAGCCGCTGCTCTCGCCGCTCTGCTGTCGAAACGAGCGGCTCTGCTGCTAAAAGAGCAGCTCAAACGAATTAAAAACTACAGAGGAGCCTGTAAGGGAAGTAATCCCAGCGAGGAATGATTTAAAGAGCTGCTGACCTCCCCGCGATGCGAACAGTAGCTTTGGAGGGTTTGTAAAGAGGCCCATGCAAATCCTGGGTCTGATACTCTATTAACCTCCTCGGGAGCGCGGGGAGGGCGCTGCAGGGAAAATCCCCACGTGTCGACATCTCCTGGTTTGCGGAGGGCCAGAGCAGCGGGGGCTCCGCCGCCGCTTTCAGGCTCTGGATCCTGCCGTGGTGGAAAAGCAGAATTCAGATGAAAATTCCTTCAGTCCTTGGGCACAGCTCCGCGGCTCCCCGGAGCTCTGGGGCGGCTCTGCTTGGCTGGACACCTCTCAGGAGCAGCCACGGCGTTGATGCGCTGGGCTTTGCACCTCCAGAGGTCCCCAGACAGTTTTGGGGTTGTGGGGAGCCTGGTTTGTCACAGCTCTGTGGTTTGGGTCTCATCTTTGTGCTGCTGCGAGTCAGCACCTACGTGCAGGGCCCTGCTGTGGGTTTGGGGTGAGGCTGCACCCCGAAACCCTGAGGGGAGAACAGGGCAGGGTGGGAGGGCAGAGAGCGGTGAGAGAGAGGGTTTTGAGCAGGGAGCGGGACGTGGGACCCGGCACAGCCGGGACTGCAGCTGGGAGTGACTCGGGGAGGCGCTTGGACGGCGCTGGGAGGAATCCAGGTGATGCATTCAGCGCCCGTTCCGACAGGTGGCTCCCGGGATAAAAAGGGAAATACGTGAATGGCGGGGCTGCGGCACAGCCACTGGATAAATCAGCGAGGGCAGGGAGCGACCAGTCCTGAGGCAGGGAGGCACCTCGGTGCCGCAGGGATCCAGTCCCAAATCACCCCAAGGGGCGAGCGGCCCCAGCGGGGCTCCACCTGCCCGAGGGGGGACCCCTGCCCTCCGCGGCCCCGAGGGGGTGACAGGTGACACCGCCAGGGCCGGGCAGGGCGGGGCGGGGGCAGAGGCGGTGGAGCCCCGGGGGTCGGTGCAGCAGCGGGAAGGGGCAAGAGAAGCACCGGGGCGGGCGGGGCGGGAGGCGCCGGGTTGGCGGGATGCTGCGGGGGTGTCAGCAGCCCGGGGGGGTGTCAGCATCCCGGGGGAAGTCAGCATCCCGTCCCGTTCATTCCCGTCCATCCCGTGCCGTCCATCCCATCCCATCCCATCCCATCCCACCCCATCCCGTCCCGTCCTGTCCCGTGCGGTCCCGGGCCGGCCCGGCGGAGCCCCGGTGCCAACCAGCGGCCGCACGGCGGAACTGCAGCCTCGCCCCGCATGCGCCGAGTGCCCCCCGTTCGCCCCTCCGTGTCCCCCCGGGGGTACCGGCGGCACCGGCACGGGCCGTGCCCGACCCCCGGCAAACCCCGGCGCCGCCCGCAGCGCTGCCTCCGCGCCGGGGTTGATGCGGGTTCCCCCCGCTGGCGAACGGGCGGCGAAAAGTAGAACAGAACCGGCGGCCGCTTTCACCTAAAAAGGGCAGAATGTGAGCGCCGGTAGCGGCGGGGGCCGGCCCGAGCCGCGGGGCTGCCGGGGCCCGGGGCTGCTCCCGGCCGCGGCCCGGTGCGGATCCCGGTGGTTGCCGCGGTGTAACGGGAGCTGCGGAGAGGATCTCGAAGTTAAAAAAATGTATATTTATTGTTGTTGTTGTTGTAGTTGTTGTTTTTCTGGGGGAACACCGGGGGTTTCTGGGTCTGGCGGAGCCCGGCCCGGGCTCGCCCCCGAGGTTCCCATTAGTGAATGAGGGGAGCCCAGGAAAGGAGGATGCTCTGGTGGTGGGCTTTATTTTTGTTTGTTTTGAGGAAATTTGCGTTTCACACCCGGCAGAGCGGAGCCGGGAACGCTGTGGCCCGGCCGGCTCCTCTCGGACGGACCGTGCCGGTCTGCAAACACCGTCAGACCGAGCCGAGCCGCGGGGAACACCGAGAAACAGCCGGGGAGCAGCGCGGGCACAGCGATCTCCTTCCCCGGTCCTGCCCCGGTTCTGCCCCCGCTCGCCCGGCGGTTCGGGGCACCCGCGGAGGGCAGGGAGCCGCCGCCTTCGTTGTGTTTGTTCCCGCAGAACCGGTGGCTTCGCCACGAATTTTCTCGCCACCGATTCCGGCCGGAGCCGCCGGCCCTGCCCGCAGCCGCAGCCCCGGGGGAGCTGCCGGGGGCGCCCCGACACCGCCGGGGATGAGGCGGCTCGCGAACCTGGGGAGGGCAGAAGGCGGAGGTTCGGGAGCCGCGGTTTTCGGCGCAGGCCGTGGGGCGAATCCCCCGTCGGGGACGGCAGTGCCGGTGATCCCCACGCCCGCCGGTCCCGCCGCGGTCGCGCCACCGCGGGAAGAGCGCGGGCGGCGGCGGCTGCGGGAGCGCTGGGCGGCGGAGGCCGGGCTGGATCCTCAGCCGCTCCGGACGACCGCGGCTCCGGCCCCAAACCGGCCCCACCGCACCCCAAAACCTCCCCGGCGGCGGCGGCGGCGGCGGCCAAAAACCACCGGAGCCCCGACGTGCGGCCGGGGGGCGTGTCCTGCACAAACCACGCCCCTTCCAGCGAAACCACACCCACCCCGCATAACCACGCCCCTTTCCTGTCTGACCACGCCCCTCCTCCCCGCAGGAACCCGCTGGTGGGCGTGGCCAGGTACACCCGCGGGGCTCCCATTGGCGGAGCTCCCCGTCCGTCACGGCGGCTCCGCCCCCCCGGGGCCGGCAGTAAATACGGTACCGGGCGGCGCGGCGGGGCCGGCAGCGGGGTCGGGCTCGGCACGGGGAGCCGGCACTGGGAGCCGGCAGCGGGATCGGGCTCGGCACGGGGAGCCGGCAGCGGGGAGCGGCACCGGCACTCGGCACGGAGCGCAGCGCACCCACCGGCAGCGAGCCCCGGAGCCGCGCGGGACCCGATCCCCCGCGCCGCCGTCCCCCCAGCGCCGCCCCGCCGAGGACGGCGCTCCGCCGGCACGGAGCGAGGCAGCGCGGGGCTCGGCCAGCACCGCCGCCCCCGCCGCCCGCCGAGCCCCGCCGGGTGCCCGCCCGTCCCGCCCGGCTCCCTGACGCCCGCCGTTGTGATGCGTATTCCCGTAGACCCGAGCACCAGCAGGCGCTTCACTCCCCCGTCCACGGCGTTCCCCTGCGGTAAGATGGGCGAGAACAGCGGGGCGCTGGGGGCCCCCGCGCCGGGCGCCCGCGCTCGGCCCGAGGTGCGCTCCGTCGTGGATGTCCTGGCCGACCACGCCGGAGAGCTGGTGCGCACCGACAGCCCCAACTTCTTGTGCTCCGTGCTGCCGTCGCACTGGAGGTGCAACAAGACGCTGCCCGTCGCCTTCAAGGTGAGTCCCGAGCCCCGACGGCCCGCGGGGACCGAGCGTGGACGCCGCTCGCCCTTTCCCCTCCGCCCCTCTGGCTTTAAATCGCTCCTGACATCACCGCCGAGGGAGCCCGGGTTATTATTTTTAATCAAATAGCCCAGTTTATTATTTTTAATCAAGTCTCCGCATTGCCCCGCGGTCACGGCATCTTAGATATTCCGTACAGTTAGGAGCTCTCAGGCAACTTTGAAGTTTAATGAGATGGAGGTTAATTACCTTCCTGGGAGAGGGAGAGCGAGGCAGGGAAGGCAGATCTAATCTGCAGAAAGCCGAGCGAAGAGCTGAAGCCCCGGTGCCGGGCTGCGCTCCCCGGGGCACCCCCGGGTCGGGCATCCCCGCTACCCCCGCGGGGAACGGGACCGGCCGGGGAAGCCGAAACCGAGCCGGGGAGAGGCGAGGGGAGCCGGGCAGGGCGGCGGCGGAGTCCCGGGGGTTTCCAAACCGGGTTCCCCCGGCTCCGGCAGCTCCGGGCGCTGCTCCCCGGGAGCTGGGGAGGCTTTTCCCCGGTGCCGGAGCTTCCCCGGGCCGGGCGCGGAGCTCCGGGGCCTCGCCGCGGCCGCCCCGCGCTGGGCAGCGCTTTATTTTAATCCCGAGCCCAACAAAATAAACTCACAAACTCCTCCGACGGGGCCGAGGGTGGCCTGACCCCCCCCTTCGCCCCCTCCCCGAGGACCCCCCGTCTGCTTTTAACCCTTTTCGAGCTCATTTTCCCCTTCCCCCTCGGTTTTCTCAGCCTTCCTCAGGGGGCTCGCGTTGCTTTTGGTTTTGCTTTGGGGTTTTTGGTGCGGGTTCAGGGGGGGGAAGCCTAGCTCAGGTTGGCTCCGGTGAAGGTTAATTTTAGCCTGAACCGCTCTGGCCCTGCCCTAGGTCGTGGCGCTCGGAGATGTCCCCGATGGGACCGTGGTCACGGTGATGGCGGGGAACGACGAGAATTACTCGGCGGAGCTGCGCAACGCCTCCGCCGTGATGAAAAACCAAGTAGCGAGATTTAACGACCTCCGATTTGTTGGGAGAAGCGGCAGGGGTAGGTACCGGCCAGGAAATGGTTGGCCTTCTTATTTGATTTTTTTTTAAGAGGGCGAAAAAAAAAGAAAGACAAAGAAAAAGGTTTCTCTCTTTAAAAAATTGTATTATTTTCTTTCATTATTTTTCTTTCATTATTTTTCTTTTATTATTTTTCTTTTATTTTGTTGGGGTTTTTTTTGTTGCTGTTGATTTATTTATTATTATTTTGTTTTATTCTATATTATATTTTATTCCAACCCCGGTTTCGTTGCCGGGAGAAGCCGCCCCAGCCCCAGAGCGGTTCCCGAGGGATGAGAGGGATGCGGGAAAGATGCGGGAGGGATGCGGGAGGGATGGGGGAGCAGCCCCAGCTCTGCCTCGCTCCCCCCAGGCCTTCTCCTCTGCCGAGGTGCCGGGAATGGGCGGTGCAGACGAAAAAAGAAAATTAAAATACAGATTTAAATCTGTCTAAATATCTATAAATTAATCTAAATACAAATAAAGCCACCCCAGCCCGAATCTTCCTCAGTTCCTCCCATCACGCAGGAGGCAGCGGCGGGTGCTCGGTGAGCAAACAGCACCTGGCAGCTCGACTTTAAATAGCGAAAATCGAGAGTTTAAAGTGAAATAATAACGCGGAGCTCGGCCTGGAGGGCAGGCACGGGCAGGGAGCTGCGGGCTCTGCTCTTCGGGGGGGATTTTGCCCGTTTTCCCCACGTTTGCGGCAGGGAAAAGCAGGACGGCGATTTGGCTTCCCGGTGTTTTCCAAACAAATCCGTCCGAGCAGAGGGAAATAAATCCCCTGGAAATGTTAAACCCGGAGCCTGCCCGCCCTCCCCGTACCTGAGTTCCGAGGGTATAAATAGAATTTCAGCGTTTCGTCACCAACGAGCGCTGCAGATCGAAGCGTTTAATTCGGAATCCGAGCCCAAATGAGAGCTCTGTGTTTTAATGGCCATATGGCAGCATTTTCTCAAAGGCTCCCAATGTATACACGCGGTGTCAGATAGATTTTGACTTCTCCGCATTAATTAAAAGCAGTGATGTTAGGAATTATTTGCATGTAATAACTGTTTACTTGTTCCTCTTTATGAAACTTGAATAGTTTACATTCTTTCATACATTTCCTTTTTCCTGTTGGCTCCTTCTCCACGTTGCAGATTCTTTAAAACTCTCCACTTAACTGGTTGCAGGTTGATGGATGGAAAATGTTTTTTCTTTTATGAATTAAGCTTTCATTTCTGTAATCAATTATTCTCTTAGGCTCTTTTCTTTCTGGTTGGGCTTTTTTTTTTTGTTGATTTTTTTTTCCCTGCATCCTCGCACAAATTTCCAAACTGAACGCAACCCAATCTCAGCGTGACTCTTGAATTCATTATTAACTTGCTTCCTCTGCACTCTCAAGCTCGGGATTAGCAGGATTTTGGTCTCATAGAGCCCGGGGTGAATAAAATCCTTCCTCGGGCAGAGCCCTCCCGAATCTCATCACAGCAGTGGCGGCACCTCCGCTCCTCTAACGGGCGGGACTCGCGCGCTAATTATCTTCATTTATTTATTTTTTTTTTTTACATCTTCGTGTGGGATGCGGCTTTGTCATATTCAGAGAGGAACAACCCCACCGGGGCTCCCTGGGGCCGGCTCTGTGGGGTTTTCTGGCCGTGTCAAGGGTGGATTTCACTCCCCGTGTCTGGCGCTGCTCTCCCGGCACGGGGCTCTCGCAGAGCAATTTGCTGGGAAAAATCGCTCCTATTGAATTTTTATCCCGGGTGTCGCACTCGCTCTGCCTGCTTTGGCTCCGTCCCCGACAGCCCGGTGCTGCTTTCATTAATTCTGGCAGGAATTTGGAGCCGCTGTGGAGTATTTCCCTGCGTGTGTACAAATGTTTGTGTAAATCCGAAGTGAGGACGTGTGGATCCGTAAACACGGCCCCTGCTCCAGCCCCGCCGTGTGCCCGAGCTACAGAAGCCTGGAAACCCCCGGCAGCCAGGCTCTCCTCGGGAAAACACCGCCTGAAACGGGCCAGATTTGGGTATTTTTAGTAATAAGGTGTCAGGGATTATCCCCCGGCGCTGTGAGCTGGGAAGAGCCGCTCCAACTCCTCCCAAAAAATAAATTCCCATCTTCATGTACAAGATCAAGAGGGAAAAAAAATCAGACTTTTTTTTTTTGCTCAGATTGAGCTGTATAAAATGAAAATAATCCCTGGTGCACCTTCCGCCTGCTCTTCCAGCTGGAATTATCCCCCCAGAGCCGGGGATGCTCCCGAAACCGCCCGGGAGCCGCGGTCCAGCCCCGGTGCGGCGGAGCCGGGGCACGGCGGGGATGAGAAAGCCCAGCCCGGCTTCCTGAGAAGGCGGGAAATGAGTAAAAATGATGCTGGGGTAGAATCATCATTTTCGGTTCAGGGCAGGGTTTTTGAGAGAGGCAGAACCGGCCCGCGCTGGGTTTGTGTCTGCAGCGAGGGACTCCGGGGCAGGGAGGTTGTTTCAGGTGGAGAATAAAAAATTAAAAATAATAATAATAATAAATGAAATAAATCAGTATTAATGCAGCATAAACAGGGGCACGGCGGTGTCGGGCTCAGCTCTGGGGTTCTGTGCCTCACAGCCGGCTTTTCCCGCACGCTGCCCTCTCCTGCTGCAAATTCCCTAAATAATTTCTCCTCATCCTGCTCATCCCGAGCTCTGGCTCTGCACAGGTTTTACCCGCAAACCCTCGATGTTTGTTGTTTTTTCCGTGGTGGCGCCGGGAGCCTCCGAGCTCTGCGGGCTCAGCCCGTGCCCGCAGGTTGGCAGCAGGGGACGCATCCCTGGGGATTCAAAATGAAATAATTCCATTTCTCTTGCCCTCCCAAACGATCATTTCTGTGCAGAAAATCGAAGGTTTGTGCGTAGTTCAGTCCTGTTTTGAAAGCCGAGGTGAGGCGGGGGTTGCTGTCGGTTTAGAGCCGGCATTCCCCCTTTCCGAGCTCCATGGAGGAATTCTCTCACCTGGGATAATTCCAGCATGTTCTCCGGGAGAGATAATTTCATTTCCCCCCTGGGTTTATTCCTTTTTTCTTCCTACCTGGATAAATCCTGTTTTGTTTCGCTGTGGATGTTCTCAGGTCTGACCCTGCAGACAGACCTGAAACCCCCTGATTGCTTCAGGGGAAAAAGGGAAAGGAGGTGGTTCCTCACCGCTTTTACTTGTGGAATAGAGGCTGGAGGAGCAGAAATCCATCACACAGAGTTTATACCTGAGATCCTGCTGGGCCTCAGAGCTCTGAAGTACCTGAAACCCCGCAGGGATTTGCTGCTGGGCTTGCTCAGGGTGCTTTGTGCAGCCTCCTTCCTCCGCCCGAGGGTTTCCTGAATTTGGGGAGCCTGAGGGAGACCCGAGGCCTTTCCTGCGGGGGTTTCTGCTTTCCCGCAGCCTCCCCTGGGCTGGAAATCGAGTCCCGGCCAGGGACAGGGCGGGGGGCTGGGGTGAGGCTGCCCAGGCTGCGGGAGCTGAAGGATTTGGGGTCAGGGTTGTCTCCCGAGAGCTTTTCACTCCTTTATTCCTTTTTTTTTTCTTCCCCCAAAAAAAGGTGATGAGCTCAGTGCTTCAAAAGCATCTCTGAAACCTTCCCCGAGGGTATCCAAACCCTTCCCTAGCAGCAGATTCCTGCTCTCCGGGCAGGGCTGGGACAGGGGACAGTCCCTGTCTGGTGACCGCTTCTGGTGGCCAAAGCTGGCCGGATTCAGTTCCCATTTTGCAGTTCCCAGTTTTTGAACCTTCCGTGGGTGCCTGGATGGGGGAAGCCAAGCACAGCATCCATGGGGACCAGGCCGTGGATCCCCCACAGGCTGATCCCACCTCCCCAGCCCCTTCCCACGGGCGCCAGGCCCCAAATCCCCGCACGGAGGGGATCCCGCAGCCAGCGCTGTCCAGGGCTGGGATACCACGGGAAAAGGGGAAGTTTCCAGCGGGAAAAGCCCAGGAAGCTGCTCTGGGTGGAGGGATCGGGACGGAGACAGGGCAGGGGAGGGGGACGGGTGACTTTGGCAAGCGGGAATGTCCCGGCTCCCGCTCTGCGGCGGCTCCAGGGCCGCGTCTGCCGCAGCCCCAGCGGGAGCCGCCGGGCTTTGTGTCTGGGCAATCCCGGCTCGTTAAATGCAATGATGTGTGCTCGGATTTGTGTCCGAGCCCTCTCCGCCAGGAGCCTCTCTGTCCCACAGGAGCTGAACCTGTGCGAGATCCTCACTTCTGCTGTGTTGTTTTTTTTCCCCCTCCCTCCTCAGGGAAAAGCTTCACCCTGACCATCACCGTGTTCACCAACCCCACCCAAGTGGCCACCTACCACCGAGCCATCAAAGTGACCGTGGACGGACCCCGGGAGCCCCGGAGTAAGTGAGGGGTTGGGTTTGGGGTTTGGCAGCGCTGATCGCTGCGGGGAGGGGGGGGCAGGGTCCGAGCTCTCCAGGGCTGAGGGGTGCGGGATACGGAGGCAGCACACGGAGCTCGGGGATGGGGCTGGGCTGGCACCGTTCGCTGCTCGGATTTTCCCGTGTGTGCCGCCCTCCCCCTCGCTCCAAATCCCACCACGGAGGGATGGTTTACAGCTCCTCGCTGCTCCCTAACCCGTCTCGGAGGGATAATTCCATAGCTCCAGGTTGGGATGTTGGGAAAACTCTTAGGGCTTCGACAGCAAAAGCCCAAAGGACCCAGCCTGGCGCTGCTCAGGGGATTTTGGGGGGTTGTGAAATCAGAGATCTGTGCTGGGCTCCGGGGGATGATCGCTGGCGATTAAACTCAAACCGGAGCAGGTTCCTCGGTGTGAGCCGGTGTCTGCTCTGCCACAGAGCTCCTTCCCCTCGGCTCCGCGCTGGTTTCGCTTTCGGGCTCTCAAAGGCTGGGGCTGGCAGCGCCCGCGGCCGGGGGCTGAGCCTGGAGAAACCAGAGAGACTCTGCGACCGCAGAGCCGTCTCTGTTGTGATGGGGAGGCTCTCCGGGGGCAGGATGGTGCCTCGTGGTTGAGGGAGGCTCCGGGAGCTGCCCTGCCCGGGCTGCGTTTCGGCGTCGGGCTGCTCGGAGCTCCCCTCGGCGTTCCCAGCCAGCCAGGGCAGCCCTCCGGAGCTGTCTCCCGCAGGAGTTTCCTCTCACCGCGAGGATGATTTGCCCTGCGGGACCCCCCTGAGAGGTGGGATCTTATCCCTGGGGGCTCCATCTCCGGCTTTTCGCTCCGGCTTCGCCTTCCTGCCCGCTCAGCACCACGCCGGGACTATAAAGCCGAGTTTGTTCCCTTTGCGTGTGAGGCTGTCAGTGCCCACATTGAGGGGAAGCGGTTTGATCCTTCCAAAAACGCCTCAGAAAACATTTTCTGTTGATGCTGTCGCCGGGCCATCGGTGCCCCTTGATGTCAGGCCAGGTGGAGGCTGTTACCTCGGCCAGGGGGGTTTCATTTGCATCGAGCTTTAGGTGGATTTCCCCCCTCCTTGATTTTATTTTGGAGCCTGTCGAGGATGGATTTAGGAGCTGGAATGCAGGAAATCCAACGCTGCTGTTGTGGGGTGGGTTTTCTTTTAAAGCCAGAAACACCAGGCAGGTCCTTGGTGTGGGGCACCTGTGGGTCGTGGTGGGTGCTGGGGCTGGGCAGGGAATTTCACAACTCCAGGAGTGTCAGGAATAGAAACCAACCCTCCTGACTGCTGGCTCAGCCCCTTATCAGATCGCCTTTCTAATAATAATAATAATCATTAGCATCATCAGGAATACATAAATAATAATACAAGCTGAGATAGTTGCTACTCTCGGAGCTTGGTTTGGCCTCCCCGACAGCCAAACCCCGGTGATTCACACCCGCTCCTCCTGAAATTCAGCATTTCACCCCAGAGCTCCCCATCCTCCATTTCAGTTTTCTGATACGGAGGCCAAAGCCGAGGATGGAGCAGCTGGGCCTGGCTCTGTGTGCGGTGCCCGAGGGGGTTCCCTCCCTGGGACACAGCCCAGGTGCAAGGGCAGCGTTTTTCTGGGTTTTTTTTCTATTTTTTTTTTAATGATTTCTGGACCTCAGAATGTGCTGGAAGCGTTGGCTCCTTGAGGAGATCTGTGTGGATTTTATTTGCTGCTCGAGCCCTTGCCTTGTGTGGCCTCCAAGGGTTGATCTCTCCCCCATCCCTGCACCCCCCAGCCCAGAAATTGCTGACAGAAAAAGTTTAAACCCAAATTGTGGCTATTTTGGATTTTTTTTTCAGGCAATCACGCATTTTTTGGTCATGTTTTGGCTCCCAGTTTGACCCCAGGGCCTGAACTCATGGAGTTCCAGTGGGAGAAAAACATTTTTTTAAAAATTCTCTTTTTTGCCACACTTTCGAATGAAGATGACAATTTCAAAAAATAATTAAATAACGCCAGCAGCTGTAAAACGATCCTGGAAAGCCGAGGTGGTTTTCCCGGTTCACCTGCCACTGGGTGGCTCCCGGGCACAGCATCCTGGCAGTGCCAGCATTGGCACCCGGGCTGGCATTTGGGGCTGGCACAGCCCTGGTGATCCCCACCTTGGGCCAAACACCGAGGCTGGTGCTGCTCTGCCTTGTGGGAGGTGAGAGCTGCCAGCAGGAATTGCAATTTTTTATTTATATATATATATATATTAGATACACTTTTAAACATATACATGCTAGTGTGTGTGTATATATGTGCGGGCATAAAGATATATGGAATTTTTTCCCTTTTTTGGCTTCAAAAGATGGGCCACGGTGTGCGCTGGCTCCTGTGGTGAGGATCAGCACTGGGCAGGGCTGGAGGCTCATGTGGGGCTGGTGGAGAGCACAAAACCCATCCTTAATGTGGGAAGAATTGGCCATTTGTCTCGGTACCCTGGGAAAGCCCTGGGCAGCGTCTTCTCAGCTGCAGCACGATCCCTCCAGCCAAGGTCCTTGTGGGTTTTGGGGGCCAGAGCTGCGGCTGGGCTCCACCTCTGAGCATCCCATTCATCCTCCAGCCCGGCCCTCCGCTTCATCTCAGCCCTTGAGCGAGGCTTTCAACTCAGGCTGTGCCCGGATAAAACTTCTGAGGAGTCTGGGAGCGACTGAGGATCGGTGGGAATTCCAGGGAAGGAAGGGGTGATGGCAGAGCCCGGCCGGGGGAGGAGGGAGCAGGAGGAGGTTTTGGGATCCCCCAGGAGCGTGGAGCAGCTCCAGGTCCTTGAGCATCTCCTCTGAGCCATTCCTCAGGCTCCTCCCAGCGCCCCGCTCGCTCCGAGCTCCTTTTCCTTGCGCTCCGGCTCTTTCTGGGTTAGATCTGGAGAGGGGGGGAGAAAAAGGACATTCTGTCAAGTTGGCACCTTAGCTCTAAACAAATAGCACGGCGGGTGCCAAGTGTTGACATACTTTGTACAAACAGGAAGTAATAAAATATTTGAACTTCCTGTGGAATTTCCTCCTTTCCCCCCCTTTCTGCAGCCCTGTGTTCAGCAGAGCCCTCTCGCATCCGCAGCTGCTGCAAAGCGATCCCGGCAGGCAGAACGTGGGGCAGGGGCCGGCTGGGAGCTGTGCAGGGCTGTTTAATCTGTTCCTGGAGAAACGGGGGCATCCCCAGGGCCCCTCTCACACCCACCTCACCTGCTGCCTTCCCTTCCTTCCCTTCCCTTCCCCTTCCTTTCCCTCCCAAGGCTCTCACCTTCTCTGCTCTCACTCTTCCTTTCTCCCTCCCAGCTCCCTCTCACAGCTCCAGCCCCTTCCTGCCCAGAACTTGTGCAAAGTCTTTTTTTTCCCTTTTAAATTCCTTTTCTCCCCTCTTGGACTTCTTTTTTTTGTGCGGCCATTCAGTCTTTAACCTCTCTCTCCACTCTCGAAATCCCTGCTGGATTTAATCCCTTTTCTCTGACTCCCACCCCATCCCTGCTGTCCTTGTTGAGGAGGGAAGGGACACCAGGATTTTTGTCACCCACGGGGTCCCTGGGTCCCCTCTGCTCAGCCCTGGCAGCACCGTGGACGTGCTGGCTGTTGGTGCCTCCTGCCCTGATCATTTTTGGGGTGTGCATCAGAGATTTGATGCTTTCGGTCGTGTCCCTGCTTGGTGTGACCACAAGTGACAGAAATGTGTCCCCGGTGTGGCTTGGACCGAGAGGAGGGGGTTTGAGGCAGGAACATTTCACATCCCCTCTCCCACCTCGTTGTCCCTGCAAGGTTTTTCTGACTGAGCCCATCCTGCACAGCCCCAAATTCCCTCCGTGGTCGCTTTTCCCTCCCCCAAAAAGGCTCCTTGCCCCCACCGGGTTGTGGCTGTCCCCAGGCAGCCGCTGTCCCCCGTCACGTAGCCAGCGGGTGGGAGGCTTCTCACCTCCCCCGAGCCGAGGCGTTTCCAGGAACCGCCGCTGCTCTCGGGCTTTCAGACTTGTGAGAGCCTCGGCTGAGAGAGGGTTCCCCTCCCACGAGGGCTCAGAGCCGGCCCTGCGCTCCGAGCTGGGGAATGAGGGGTTTGGGGTGAGCAGAGATGAGTTTAGGGTGAGCAGAAGTGAGGAGTTTGGGGTGTGCAGAAACGAGTGTGGAGGAATAAGTTTGGGATGTGCAGAAATGAGGAGTTTGGGGTGAGCAGGAACGAGGAATTTGGGATGAGCAGAAATGAGTTTGGGGTGTGCAGAAATGAAGAATTTGGGATGTGCAGAAATGAGGATTTTGAGATGAGCAGGAACGAGGAGTTTGGGATGTGCAGAAATGAGTTTGGGGTGTGCAGAAATGAGGATTTTGGGATGAGCAGGAACGAGGAATTTGGGGTGAGCAGGGGGTGGGATCCCCTTGTCCCTCCTGTGCAGGTGTTT
The DNA here is from genome assembly GCA_034509425.1 of Eopsaltria australis. NCBI lineage: Eukaryota > Metazoa > Chordata > Aves > Passeriformes > Petroicidae > Eopsaltria > Eopsaltria australis. The sequence continues at coordinate 297,841 of JAVTVJ010001143.1, read as the reverse complement.
GTGGCATCGCTGTCCCCGCAGTGCAGGTTCCCCTCACCTCATGCACTGTGAGCTCTTGGCTTGAATAGGAGGTGAAAACAAAAAACCTGGGAGAAAGCTGGACTGGAAAGGGGAAATCTCCGTGAATCCAGGCCGGGCTGGGCTCTGCTAGCAGCAGTGCTGGGGTGGCTGCAGGAGGAGGTGCCCGTGGCCCTGGGTGCCCCAGCAGGAGCCTGGGAGGAGGAAGGATTCTCTCAGCATGGGATGATGCTCCCTGGAATAAAATCTGTAATTCTCCCATTCCTGGGACACAGGGAAACTGGGATTTACTGAGTGGCAGACGAGTGAGGGTCAGTGGGGACAGCCTGAAATAGCTGAGGATGAGGAAAAAGGAGGGGGGTTATGGGATGGGAGCCAAAATGAACCCCTGTTCCCATATTCCTACGGGCAATTTTTGGATCTGGAGGCAGAGATCCTGTGCTTTCTGCACCTTTTATCCTCAGAGGTTTGGGAGAATAAATTATTGGAGAGTCTTGTGCCTCTCAGAAGCTCGAGTGGAGACCCAGGACAGGGGTGGGTTGTGCCAGTATTGTCCAATTCCAGATCTTTATCTTGGCCAAAAGGCTCCCTCGTGGGGCTGCGTAAAACTTGAGCTGGAGATGTTCTCTGTAATTAAAAGCAGACTCGGTGCTGAAGTGCTCCCGTGGGGTGATAGTTTTGGGTATTATTGAGGTCTTTTGTTTTATTCCCCTGCTTGTCCTTAGCTAGAAATAAATACACAGACAGTTCCCAGATTGTCTGGGAATAAGGGGGGGGAAAAAAGGGAAATGGTAAAGAGAAGGAAAAAATCAGAAGGGAGAAAAAAAAAAGATGCAACAAAATCAATCCGAGATAATTTCAATAAATAAATGACCTCAGCACCTCCTGGACAGTGATTTGACCATGTAAAATCTGTTCCAATTTAATCCTCAGTACTTCAAACGAGCTGATTTCCCACTTGGGGAGCCCTGTCCCCTTCCCTGGGGAGGAAGAGGAGGAAATCCTGAGTGGCCCTTGATGGCTTCCCTTATTGCCCGAGCTCCGGCAGGGCTGGGACCGCCTGAGGAGGCGCTTGAGGAAACTCCGAGAGCCCATCCCGGAGCTTTGGCATCGCTCCTGCTGCCGAGGGACCTGCGGGGATGTCCCTGGATATCCCTGGATGTCCTTGGGGTGGTGCTCAGAGACATCAGGCTGATCCCAGCCGTGCTCCAGCCCTGGTTCTGTGGGATGGAGCTCGTGGGGTTCTGCTTCTCCCTGCGCTGATCCAGCCCTGCCTGGGGGAGTGGAAGGGCTTTGGATCATCCAGGAGCCTTTGGGGGATCATCCAGGAGCCTTTGGGGGAGGCTCGGGGCTCCTCAATTCCTTCAGGAGCCTTTAGGGGAGGTTTGGGGCTCCTCAGTTCATTCAGGAGCCTTTGGGGAAGGCTTGGGGTTCCTCAATTCAATTCATTCAGGAGCCTTTGGGGGAGGTTTGGGGTTCCTCAATTCCTTCAGGAGCCTTTAGGGGAGGTTTGGGACTCCCCAGTTCCTTCAGGAGCCTCTGCAGAGCGGCACTTGCTGCACAGGAGGTTTCTCTGCCCGTATTCCCATCCCGTGTTTTGATCCCAGCGGGGATTTGCCCCTTTGGGATTTTGGGATGCGCCGGGGCCGTGCAGAGCCCCGTTCCTGCCGGGGCAGCGCTGTCGGTACACGCAGGGAAGGCAATTAATGATGTGAAACCTCCTTCCATCCCTACCCCGGTTCACCCCGCCGGGCCCGATCCTGCCGGGGGCACCGGGCTCAGCTCCTGGGGTGGAGAAAAACCCCTCGGGGACAAAACCAACCTGGCCTGGGCTCTGTGAGAGACCCCCAGCCCCAGGGGGGACCTGCTGCCATCGGCGGGACACGGGGGATGTCACGGAGAATTCCCTGGGGACAGCAGAGCAGGGATGAAAGCTGCCTGCCAGTGCTCCAAGCACCGGGTTTGCATCACCAGAGCCTTTGGTGCTGCAGCTCCAGGCTGTGATCCGGCCTCAAAAGGAATAACAGAGCAGCTGAAATGATCTGGGCTCCAGTAAATCCGCTCCTCTCATCATTTCATTCGCCACATGCAGTAAATTCCACCTCTCTCTTCCGATCGCCTGCTGGGTAGTAACATCAAAATCATTTCTGCTTGGGAAGGGCCAATATTTTCTGAGTGCAGCAATATTGGGAGTCAGAACAGGGAAATTGTTTTTGCTTGCGTCCTACAAAGGAATCTTTGTAGGGATTGGTTGCAACACCTCCCGCTTTTGAAAGCTTTGGGAAAACCCCAGGGCACGGTTCCTCGCTGGGGTGGAAGAGGCAAACCTGGCCCTGGGGTGGCTTTGGAAATAACTCAGGATTGGAGAAATGGGCATTGATCCTGTATTTGGGAGAGATTGAAGCGGTCAAAAGGGTTTTCTGGTGGGATCTCGTGGTCATCTAGGGATGTTTGGAGCATTAAATTGCATCAAAGGTTTTTTTTTCCAGGATCTGGGTGATGCTCTGTGTTGGGTTGTGCCAGGGGCTGTTCAAACACACAGCAAAAGAAATTCAAATTCAATTCAAACACACAGCAAAAGAAATTCCTGCTGGATCCAGTGGCATGATCCAAGGGGAGCTGTGCAGGAGGATGAGTGGGCTGGGCTGGGATGCAGGTGGCAGCAAAAAGGGATTTTTGTGAGCATCGCAGCAAGGCCTTGGAGAGCTTCACTGCTTCCCAAAGGAGCAGCGTTTTGCCCCGTGCCTCAGTTTCCCTGTCTGGGACTCCTGAGGGGCAGCAGGGGATGTGGAGGGGGCTGCCAGGGAGGATTTGCAGGGTTGGGAATGCAGAGTAACCCCAGCTCCCTCGGGCAGGATTCAGGAGCTCGGGAGGGCTGAGAGAAAGGTCACGGATTGGAAAGGAGAGAGGGGAAAGAAAAATAGCCAGTGCTAAAAGACAAGTTTCGTTTCAGGGAACACAAGAGCTAAAGGACCAGAACTATCAACCAAAAACCACAAGATCACATCAGATGTCAGGCAGGACACATCTTGTTTTTCCCTCCCGAAAGGGTTTATCAGTGCAACCAATCACTTTAATGATGTGGCAGAGGGAGGAAGAGGATTTGACTCAGAGTGAGATGAAATTCAGTTCCTAAGACCCTTCTCTTCCGCTGCCAGAGCCCAGTCACCTGTCCTGCAGCCAGCCCCAGATAAATCACCTCCTGCAAGCGGAAGGGGCTCAGACATGAGTTTGCATTATTTTCTCTTACTCTTTCCAGTGTCTCTGCGTGCTGTAGAGGGAGGGGGACAGAGAGGGGAAGAAGAGGAGGAGCACAGCGAGCAGGGGGTGCCCCTGGTGCCCTTCCCAGCCCCTGGGGACGGTGGCGGTGGGATGGGAACCTCCGTGCTGGGAGATTCCCCATCCCAAATCTGGTGTGGGAGAAGGCAGCCCCTTTTCCTGTGGCCAGCTCTGCTCCCTGGCCTTTGGGGAGCAGCGTTGCAGGGAGGATGATGAGGGTGAGGATGAGGATGAGGATGAGGATGAGGATGAGGATGAGGATGAGGATGAGGATGAGGATGAGGGTGAGGGTGAGGATGAGGGTGAGGATGAGGATGAGGATGAGGATGAGGATGAGGATGAGGATGAGGATGAGGATGAGGGTGAGGATGAGGATGAGGATAAGGATGAGGGTGAGGATGAAGATGAAGGTGCCATTGAGGTGCCATCGCTCTGGGGCTCCTCCTTGCAGTGCCAAGCTGGGCAGGAGCTGCAATTATCCAGCAGGATAACCCCAGCCAGGCTCTGGAGATGGAGCTTGCAGCTCAGCCCTGGGATCCAGGGGATCAGAACTCACAGTCAGGGCTCGGCTCCAGCTCTGTGAAAGGGGAAAAGCAGCACTCAGCATCCTCAAACCTTGGGAAAGTTCGGGTCTGTTCCCGATGGCTGGCAAAGAGCTGCTCCCTCCCCACAGCGCCAGGGACATCTCAGCTCCATCAGCTGAACCTCGGCACATTCCTGAGCCCAGCTGGGCCTCCCCATCGCGGGCACGGTGTCCTCAGCCAGTGTCACCCCAAGGAATTTGATGTGCTTGCCCTAATGGAACAGGTTGTGAACGGGGAGAAACCAGCTCTACTGGTAGCTCCCAGTGCAGGTTGTTAGATAGCAGCAGGAGCTCTCTGGGACTGGCATCTCTCCACGGATCTATGGAACCTGACAATCCGATTTTCAGATTGCCTCTGCCGCGGCTGAGGCAATACCAGCTGCATGTCCTTGAGATCTGCCTGCTTCCTCCCAGCACCCAGCTCGGAGGGAATCTTGGAGTCAGGGAGTTTGCCTGATTCCATGAGAACCAGATCACAGCCCGTGAGTGAATTTTGCCTTCCTGGAATGGGGAGTGACTGCAGAGAGGCTGTCGGGGCTGGTGGTTTTTACACCCTGTTCTGAAAGCTGCCCAATTTCCCGCAGATGTGCACCCACCTGCTGCTCTGTGACACCCGGCCTGCAGCTTTCACATCTGTAAATCACAACTCTGAACCCCCACCCTGTTCCCTCTGCAGTCTCAGGGGCAGATTTTCAGAGTTCTTACGGATGTTAAAAGGCAGGAAAGCTCTGGTGGGGATTTTCAGCACGGCACGAGTGGGCTGAATGCTTAAACCTGATGGATTTTACCCACTGCTGAGAAAGCCCTCAGCTTCCCCTGTGTTTCAAATATTTTTGCAAATCCAGGAAGGCTCTGGGAACCCTGGGAATGGGGATTCTGTGTCCTTCAGGCTTTTGAGCTGCAGTTGCATGAAAATTCGGGCGTGATGTTCCCTTTGATTTGGGAACGGGCCACAGCTCTCATGTCCCCGGAGCTTTTGGAAGCACTACTCTGGATTTCTGTTTAAATTAATGCCCTGCTTTGTTTTCCTTCCAGAGGGCTCAGTTTTGGGGTCTCCCAGCACAATCAAAGGCCCTGACAGGATTTATCAGAGACTTGCCAGGGTGGGCACAGGGCGGGCAGGGAGAGAGGCAGAAGTGAGGTCTCAGCACTAACCCAGGAGTGAGAGGAGATCAGGGGCTCCCAAAGCCTCCTAATCAATACCAGCCTGCCTAGAACGAGCATCTCCTGCTGCTGGAGCTTCAGACACTAAAAAACCTACTGTAAATGCAACATATCTCTGTGCTTCCTGCCAGCTGGCCCGGAGCCAGCCTATTTCCTTCAAAAAGAGGGATATTTATTTTCATCCTTTTAGAGGCAGCCAATTCATCTCAGACCACCACCAGCTAAAAAAGCTTTATAAATTAGCAGCCCATTTTTTTTCCCCTTTTTTCTTTTTTTTGTTTTTTTTTTTCTTCCTCCTAATTCTCTCCCCCACCCCTTTAAATATTATTTTCCTTTGGTTGTTGGTGTAAACGCTGTGCCAGGACATGCATTGCGCCACACTCCCCTTTCTCCCCGAGCTGCAGAAACACAGTAGCAGCAGTGTCTCACGAAAGCCAGAGGAAACCAAAGCAAAGCCCGGCCGTGACTGATTCTCCTTCCAAATGGCGTAAGCAGGCCAACTTCAAACATGTGAATAATGAGTTATCTGTGCCTGACTTTGTTCGGCAGCACAAGGGACGGTGCCTCCCAACGTTTCCCTGTTGCTCCCTCCTGTGAACTCCTGCGCTCTGATTTTAGCAGCGGGGTTGGCGCTCACCGGGGCTCAGAGGGCACCTCCGTCATCCTGCGTCACGTTTGAGCCCCTTCCAGCTCCTTTCCAGCTCCTTTCCAGCTCCCTCCCAGCTCCCAGCTCTGCACTGTCCTCCCCTCCCTCCTCCCCTGGCAGTGGGGCTCCACCGAATTCTTCCCGGCTGGGAATTTCCCATGGCAGGTCTGGAGCTGGAGGTGGGATTCCAGGGAGAACCTGAGCGAGGTTCTCACCTGGTGCCAGGGGTGTGCAGAGATGGAACCAGCCCGGCCTCTGCTGTGAGGGACAGGCCTGCTGTTCCCATAACACGGGAGTTTCACATGTGGCTTCTTTCTGGAGCACATGCTGGGACTTGATAGTCTAGCCGAGACTCAGACTGGGAAAGAATTCCAGCCTGAGCAGAGGACTGGCGTGTCTCTCTGAAGTACCTATTGCCAGGGCTACGGGAGGGATTTGAAAGGTGTTTTGCACATTGAGACGGAGTTTTCTCCACTGCTGATTGCTTTCTTGTGGTCCCTTCTCACGGACGTGTAGAGACTGAGCCACGGCTTTGTGTACAGGGACTGCTCTGGTGAGCCTGGCTCAGCCCTGCAGTTAGGCTGGGAATATTTGGGCACAGCCTTGGTGGGAGGATGCTGGAATGCCGGGGGGATGCTTGGATGCTTTGAAGGCGGCTGAGTGTGGCTCCAGCTGCTGTGCCAGCCCATGCCACCCTCTCCTGGCTGTCGTCTGCTCCTGTCTGGGGCTGAGGCAATGCTCTGTAGAGTGTGTGTCTGTGTGTCTGTGTGGATGTGTGTGTGTGTGTGTGTGTGCTCATGGATGTCCCTCGGCGTTTCCTCTGCTCCAGCTTGCCGCCAGCATTCCGCAGCCAAGCTCCCAGGGAGGGCCCAGCCACTTCCCAACATCTGCTCCCCCGGCAGCACGGGGCTGAGCTGGGGCTGGGGATGAGCGTGACACCCAGCCCTGAGCCCAGCAGGGAGGAGAGGAGGCTGTGCAGCTCCTCAGCTCTCATCTGACTCCATCTACAGAGAAATCAGGGGATTTGGGCTCCCACTCACCCCAGAGAGTGTTTTATTTTTGAGTCAAATCTCTCAGCTCTGAGATTTAGGTGTCACTCGAGCCATGCAGTTCCTGGAGCCCCTCTCTACCTTTGATCAACTTTATATTCTGCATCTCAGTAACGTGAGGAAATCAGCTGCTTTTTGGAACTCCCCCTCCCCAGCCTGGAAATCCCATCCCAGTCCCAGCTTGGGAAGCCACATCAGGTTGCACACTCCTAGAAGGAAGAGCAGGCTCTGTTTGGTCTTTGAAATGTTTTAATGCAGAAAGCATGTCTTTAAATCGTAGCTCTGAGGGCCTGAGCTCGTGTGGCACACACTGCTCCGCTGTCTGCATTCCAAGGAAACACCCAAAACTTCCAGTATGCTTCTTATTACCGGCCTAAAGTGTCAAATTCACGTCGGCCCTTCCAGCTGGGAAGTGTTCAATGGCATCGTTTGTTTGATATGCTGATACAGATCTTGTTATTACATCAGGATCGTAGGTGATCTGTCAATGTTTACATCATGTCATGTTCAATACTGGAGTTATCCGATTCCGAAACCCGATCCAGCGTTAAAACCCTGGCGCTGTTGACAAGGAGTGCCCAAGGTCAGGATTTGATCGTGCTGAGCTCTGCTGTTTCCATAAATATTGACCCGCGAGCCAGCGCTGGCCCAGCTGGAAATGCAGCGCAGAATCTCCAGCCCCAACAGCAGCTTTTGTGCCCCAAAACTCACAGGTCGGGGTGATTAAGGCTTCTCCGACAGATTTCTTGGGATGAGGGCTGGGGCTGTTTGAAGTTGGGTGCAAATCCGCCCACTGGCTTCGGGAGGCTTTGAGTCAGTGCTTGGGTGAAGGTAGAAACCACCTTCCTGTTCTCTAAGGTATGAGCTATTGTTCACTGGTTTCCTCTCCGTGACAGCTGTGGGCAGATGGGGAAGGGCTTTTAATGAAGCCAACCGCTGCAGAAATTAAAAAGCTCAGGTTGTTCTGATGAAAGAAACCCATTAACAGCGATTCTCTCTTGCGTGACAAAGTCTGACGTCCCCAGCCCTAAGTGACAAGCAGCAGGAAGTCCTGGGGAGACAGCCTGAGCTAAAGAGGGCTGGCAGGCCAAGCTGGTGGTTTTTAACTCATTCTCTGCCTTGTTTCACAGCGTTTGGGGCTGCCAGGTCCCACACGTGGGGACGGGGTGGGACAGACTGGAGAGGGTCTGGGAAGAGCCCTGATCCCACCACCCCCGTGTTTGCCTTGACTTAACGTTTGCATCGAGTTTTCCACTTTCTTTCCAGCAGAATGGTTTCAGGGCTTCCTGGTAACTGCTGGCTCTCCCCACAAACCAGCCCCTTCTGGAGGGTGTTTGCTGCAGGCTGGCAAAGCCCACGGGGCTGTGCCCACGTTCAGACAGCGCGGGCACCGGAGCGACCACAGTGCAGCATGACACAGCCACATGAAGCCCTTGGTGGGGTTGCACGGCTGAATAATCTTTAAAAACATTATCAGCACACAGATCACTTGATATTTTTTTTTTTTTCAGGATTTTCCCCCATCACATGCCAGATCCCTCCACAGGATAGGGTTTGTGCTGAGATAGAGGAAGGGAATTTAATTTCCATTAGATTTCTGGGGGAGCTTGGTCTTTGAAGTCCTTTTGGCTTTCCTGCAAAGCTCTGCCCAAAAAAAAACTGGTTGAAGGTGAAATATAACCCTATTTTTCTTCTGTGCTGAAACGTATGGTGAAATAATAAAATGTGGGCTAAAACAAGACATCTCAGTGCTTTTTCCCCTGGAGAAAGCACCATGTGACAGACACTGCTCACAGCTCCAAAGGCCCCGGATAACGCGGAGGTGCCTGAGGTCTGGGGACACACAGAGATGAGAAGAGATCGTTTATGGGGTTGCTTTGAGGTTTCTTTGGTTTACTTCACACAGCAGGGAAAATACATTTTCAAAATACCGCTGGGTTTTTGCTGTCTGCTGGGTTTGTCCTCACCGAGTTTTCCTCTCTGGTGCCAGCACGTTTTCCGTCCATCGGTTTGGACTCTCCCAGCCCCGGAAGCCTGGGGATTACAGAGCTTGGAGGGGCTGGTGGGGCTCCCCTGGGTGTGGAGATGGCAGAGAGGGGTCAAAGCCCCGCAGAATCTGTGCCTGGGAGGGGTTTGCTGATGGGACACCCGTGGAACCCAGCTGGGAGCGTGAGTTCCCCTCTGGAAATGATGCTCTTCCCTCCCATCCCATCTCCACAGCCAGCCTGGCAAGCGCAGCCCGAGCCAAGCTCAGGGAGATCAGGAGATACCAGACGCTGGATTTAAAGAGGGGGAAGTGCGGGGACTTTCTGTGACTTTGCTATAAACTGACACCGCGCTCACAGAGCTGTGCAGATGTGAGGGGGAAGGGCAGGGGGGGTGCAGGCGAGAGGCGCCTGCGTTTATCGCCTTTTAAACGCGCTGCTCTGCTTTGCTCTGCTTTGCTTTTCTTCTTTAAAAGCCACCACGAGCTGAGCTTGGCTTGGTGGATGTCGGGCTGTAGGATCTGATAAGGCCCAGCTCTCTGAAGTGCTGCAGAAGGGTTTCTTCCCAGCCTCTGTCCCGGCGTGCCCGCACATCCCCGGTGCCCCTGAGCGCCGGGGCTGTGCCGGGACGAGGCGGTGCCACCTGGGGAAGGTCCCTCCGCGGCAGGTGCAGGGAGCCGGGGCTGTGCGGGGCGGCCTGGCTGTGCGGGGAAGCACAAGGAGAAGCCAAGGTCTGAACCCCGCACTGATGCAAAGCTGAGGCTCCTCTGGAGCCCCTCCAGCTTTGTGCGGGTGTATCTGAGACTGGAATCCGGCCCAGAGAGAGCGAAGCCGTTTGGCGATGATTAATACAGTAAAATGTGAAAGTTATGTATCAAGTGCATTTCATGCGCCTCTCGCCTCGGGACAATTAGCATAAATTTAATAATTATTGGCCTGTGCCAGCAGCTGCTACCTAAGGAGCTGGGAGTGCTTTAGGAACGCTCATTAGCTGCTGCTCTGCCTGGGGGAGGTGAGTGATTAGTCTGCCCGTTTTACGGGGAGGAAAGAGGAACAGAGAGAAGCAAAGTGAGGCGGCCGAGGTGTGGTACCAGCGAGGGCTGATCCCATCCCTCCTGTGCCTCCTCCAGCCCCACTGGGCTCTGACCTCGTTGGGTGGGCAGAGCTGGGAGGGGGCTGGAGTAAGAAGAGAGTTTGTTCTTCATGTAACGAGCAAACGCTGCAGAAAATGCTTTAAGTTCAATGTTTGCTGATTCCCCAGTCCCCAGTTTGCCAGGACATGGTTTCTCCTGCCTTGCACACGTCTCCTGTCCGTGTTCGGAGTCAGTGAGGGCTGGGGGAGTTTGGTCACGTGGGAAGGGGCATCCTGGTCCAGCTCCTTGCCTGGAGACTTTCAGGATGATCTGGGGCCTCCCCCGGGGGTCACTCTGTGTCCACCTCCCCCAGGAGCGGCTCTCTGCCAGGGCTGGCACCCTTTATCCCGTGTGAACAACAGCAAACCACAGAGACAGAGGCTCTGCTGGCTCCTGTGTAACCAGGGTGCTGCAGCCAAAGGGGAGCTGATCAGATACCAGACTCTTTTATCATGTTCCAGGGCACAGACAAAAGCTGGAAGACCAAGCCAAACCCTTCACCGACCGCTACGGAGAGCTGGAGCGGCTGCGCCAGTCCATGAGAGTCACCCCGACAACACCCAACCCCCGCGGATCCCTCAGCACCCCGAGCCACTTCGGCTCCCAGGCTCAAACTCCAATCCAAGGTAACCGCCTGGCTGTCCCCGTGTCCCCAAACCCTCGTGTTCCTGACATGGCTGAGTGGGGACAAGCTTCCCTCTGGATGGGATTTTAGAGTTGGAGCCCAGCTCTGCCCTGGTTAAGGAGCCAGGGAGGGGTTGGTGCGGATTTCCTGACCTTGGAAGCCTTTTTGAACCCATTAAGTCGCTTTTAGCACCATTAGCTCTGGGTTTTGAGGAACAGGCGAGCAGCAGGAGCGCGAGGGAGGTGAGAGCAGCACGCTTTGAACCCAGCAGCTCCCCTGACATGAAGGCGGCCGCGCCATGGTTATGCATCAGCCAGGGAGGGTGTTCCGTGCTTTCCATGCTAATCCCAACGGTTCCTTATCACTGTGCAGGTGCCAAGTGTGGTGATTCCTCACCCAGATCCAGCATAATTCCCCACACGGATGCACACCTGCACAGGCACACACACACACACACAGAGCTTTGCTCTTCCCAGATCTGCCAGCGGCAAAGAGCGCCCGAGTCCCTGGGCGTTCCCCAGGAATCTGCAGCTTGCTGCCAGGGCAGGAGCAGGAATTGCCACTGGAGTTGCCTGAGAGAGATCAGGCTGCTAATCCTGGGATTTCAGTCCCAAACTAAGCAAGGCATTTGGAGATATCTCAGCTGCTGCACTGCTTTCATCCTTCTGCACAGGGAGATGCCACAAGGATGGATTAAGAGACCATTCTCCTGTCCTTTTCTGTGCCCCTTTTCCATGCAATTTTAGTCTCACTGGTTCTTTTCCTTCAGAAATCAGCAGAGATACTAACCAGGCTTCAAGGAATAGCATTTAAGCTGTCTGTGTTTGGAATTTTGGTGAGAAGTGGCCCTTCTGGGAAGGTTTCGTAGAAAAAGCTCCCAAAGCCTTCGTGCTGTTTTCAGAAGGGACGTGGTTGTTTGAAAGGCTCCGTGTCATTGGCAAAGATTTCGGGATTTTGGGTGTAAAAACATGTTTGAAAATGTTACCCGAACCGTAAAAGCTGCGCCGCTCCTCCCAGCTCAAAATTACAGTGAAAATTTAATTTCTTTCTCATTGAAATGCAAATCTCCACGCTTGGAATTTTCATTGATATTAGCAGGGTTTATGAGAAGAACACGGGCATTTTGTGTAGGATTATCGTTTGAGATTTTTTTAAAAAAGCAAGAGAGAGAGAAAGATTTTTCAAAGCTCATCCTGTTGGCCACATCATAAAGAAAGAGATTCTTGGGGGAAGAAAAAAAAAGATTTGTATTTTAAATTAGCACAGCCCCCTGCAGTGCCAGAAACCCAAAGAGCGTCGTTTGGAGCGAAGAATCAGGTGATGACACAAATTCAACGAGAAAAAAAATGGAGTTGGCCACAAGCTACCGCCCCTGCCAAATTCCCAAATGTCAAGTGACAGCAGGAGTGGAGACACACAAAATTAGCCTCTGAAATCATTCCTGCGGAGTGAATCCGAAGTCCCAGGAATGCTGCAAAAGGCGGTTTGTGCACGCTCTGCTCTTGGCTCCCTTGTTCCCGAGCTGGAGGAACCGTCTTAAAATGACTGCGGGTTCCTCCCAGCGTAACTCAGAGCAGGACCAGCTCAGTAATTTTCATCTCAGCCCTGTCCTTTTGACACAGCTCTGGCTATGACCAATCATAATCATAGTTTTAAAAACCCCTCTTTTCTCTCTCTCTCTCTCACACACACACACACGGCTTATTCACAAAGATCATAATTTTTACCCGAGCAAGTGGAGCCCGGCCTGTGCCAAGAACAACACGGGAGTTAACAGGCCTGTAATTCTCACGACTTGGCACGTTCTTGGGTAACACACGGGAGAGGCCGATTAGTGGAAAGCAGAGCGAGATACCAGCGGGGAGGGGCCATGGGGCAGCCTGGGGTTCATCCGGCCCCCGCTATCGTTTATGGGGTGCTTCCCAAGGTTAATGTTTTTAGCATCCCTGTGCAGGGATTAAGAGGGGGATGAGGGAGGTTTTCCCTCTGGCAGTGCCCAGCTCTCCCTCTGCTCGTGTGCTGGGGGTGCTCGGTGTCCCTGTTCTGCTGACCAAGCAGTTTGCACAAACTGCCTAATCCGCTCCTGGCAAAACCAGGCTGGGAGCTGGGATGCTCAGGAACAGCCCCAGCCACTGCAGGGGATCCCGGCACCTCAAATTCCTGAACACAGCACGTGGAGTTTGGGTTTTAGGCAGGCAGGAGCCAGTGTTTATCTTTGGGAGAACTGGGGTTCTTGGGAGGTGTGTTTGCTCCGGCCCAGTCCAGTCTCTCCTCCTGAAGAGGGAAAGCTGTGGCCGTGGTGGAGATCACGGCAAGGACACTGCTGGGAGTAGGAGAAGGGCCTGGCCCTCAGCCACTCGCAGAGGCTTTCACTAAAGCAGCCCCTGGAGGTTATAAATAGTCCCCACGTAAAATGATCATCCTGAGGTTAAATGGTCTCAAACCAAAACCCTCCTGGTAAGAGAAAGCCGATGGTTTCTGAAGGGCATGCCAGGAAATACGGGAGGGGAGAGTGTGGCTCTGAGGCCGAGCGGGTCGGATCCTGCTCTCTCCAGTGTCAGGGCATTTCAGTGGCTCTGGCCCCACTCAGATAGGCACAGATTTGATCCTTTCCCATGCCTGTCCCCAGATGGGATGGACACCAGCACTCCTGCACTCACCAGATCTCACTCCCACTTGTGCTGCTCTGGGGGTCAATAGGGTAACTCTGGGTTCACCCCCTGTAGCTGTGATGAGAATCTGGCCCTGGGGCTGGGCAGGTCAGACAGGCAGATCCCCATCACCATCCAGCTCTGCTTCCCTGGCTCCAGCCGAGCAGAGCCTCTGTGGAGGATTTGGCCCAATGCTTCTCCAGAGAGGTCTGGAAAATCTGAGTTTCTGCAATCCCAGCTCTGCCATCCCCGCAGAGACACCAAGCTGTCATTAGGATGGCTTGAAATGGTTCCTTATTACGGGGCACGCGAAGCCAGAGCCGTGCGTGCCTGCTCCAGTTGAGTTTTGCCTTTTAGCTTAAAAAAATCAAGTAGCTCCCTGAAATGAAGCAAGATGTTAAAGGGACTTCTCTCTGCCTTCAGCTGCTTCTCGGGGCCCCCTGGCTCAGGGGAAGTAGGACAGTGACAGACACATGTCCTCCCCAGGAGCAGCCCCAGATTCTCTGTGTCCTCCCTTGCCCACATTTCAGCAGGGGCTCAGGCTGAACCATTTTGTTCCCAGCACAGCAGAGCAGGACCGCCCACGCTCGAGTTCTGTGGTGGAAACATCTTCAACCACTCAAAAGCAATTGTGTGCATTGTCCAGCAGTGTGGAGGGGCCTTGTGCTCACCAGGACAACTGCAAAGGGATTTTAGGTTGGATCTCCTCGGTACCAGAGCGAGCTGTTTTGACTGATGCACTTCACATCCCCCTGCACACTCTTCTTTTTGCTCCAGAGAAGCCAAACTCCCTTGATTTCACAGGGAGGACAGTAAATACTGGATCCTTTGCAAGCCTCTCCCAGCCCTAGTGCCTGCTGAATGGTTTTTGGGAGACTCCGTGTTCACTGGTGAAGGGCTTCAGATCTCCTGATCTGGAATTTGCTCAGCTTCATTCCCAGTCCATTACTTCGGGCCAGCGCAACATTTTTATCATCAGCAGAATGCTTCACCATATCCCTTTTAAGTCTTTCTCTCTCTTTTTCTTTTTAAATATACATTTTTAAAGTATTACATTACTTTTAAGAAGCCTCTTGGCATAGGCAGCAAGTGCCCCTATTGTTTCCGAAATGCAACGTGGCTGCTCTGAGGTTAAGTCCTGAATTATGGGCCCAGCAAATACACTGAATTGCTGCTTCCTAATCCCTGTCCAGAATGACTTATGGTTTCTTTAAAATATCCGTTTCTTAATGGATAAAAACATTCTACCACGGGCAGAGACTAAATTGTTTCCAAAGGAAGCCAGGCAAGCATTAGTGGGAAGAAAACATATTGTGGGATTCAGCTTCAGCCTCAAAGGAAGGAACACGCTCGAGATGGGTTTCCTGCCTGCTTTCAGGCTTCTGTGTCTATCTTTAAACTGCTTTTCTGCTCCTCTCCTTCACATTTGTGATGACCCCCACAGTGAATTTGGCATGGAGCTGTCACAGGTGAACCACAGAGCCGTGCTGGGCAGGAGCTTCCCCCAGGACAGAGTCCAGGCACCCACAACCACTGCGTTTGTGCTGTGGACATGTGGTCATCCCTCAGCCGCAGCTCAGGGTGCTGCATCCCTACAGAACAGCAAGGAGTCCCTCGGAATTTGCCCCAGGGATGCCATCCTGCCTTTAACACGGGATTTTCCGGTGTGCTGGGATCCGCAGTGCCAGACTCAGAGCCCGGGGCGCCGCTGCCTTGCCGGGCTCCCGGCCCCGCAGCCCCCTGTGCCATCACCCCTCCGCAGTGGGATTCCCATGGCAGACGTGGCCTGGCCCCAACCTGCTCGGCAGGCAAGGTGGTCTAGCTGCAGGCTGGGTTGTAAATCCAGCAGCTTCCTTTTATGTAGTCAGGGCTTGTTAATTTGTTTTAATACCCTTTGAATGCAGGTAAAGAGCAAAGCGCGGGCAGGGCGGAGGGGAGCGCCTGCGATCCCCGCTCAGCCCACCCACCCGCTCCAATTAGCACCGTTATTCATTAGCTCCGCGGGATGGAGCGGCGGGCACTGCGGGATGTGCCGGGCAGGGGATGCGGGCACGGGGCTCCGGGATGAGCGAGGCTGTGCCGGAAGCGGGGAGAGCTGGGCTTGTTTAGTCTAGCGAAGGGCAGGCGGCGAGCGGAGCTGATTGCTCTGTGTAAATACATCGAGGGGTAAACACGGCCAGGCAGAGGAGCCAATGTAAGCTCTGGAGGACACTGCAGGCACAGGACATGGGGCTGAACTGGTCTGGATAAATCCACACTGGAATTAGGAGCAGGGTCCTCCCCAGATGGATGGGTCCAGGGATTTGGAGCATCCCAATGGACCTGGAAGGGCTTAGAGGGGAGTTTGAGATGCGGTGCATGATTCACTGAGCAGGGAACACCTGGGAATTTCCCTGCTCTGCTGCTGCCCAGCGTATTTGGGCTGGGAGAGGGCCCACGAGCTGGGTTCGTGCTGCTCAGCAGGGTGGGTTTGGGGCCGCGTGTGTGTGTGCACGGCAGCACACGGTGTTCGGGGAGAATCACAGACCTGAGCAGCAAACGTGCTTGGCAGCGCTGAGGTGGTGCCTGGCGATGCTGTGATAAGGACCCGTGTGTTGTTGTGTTTTGGTTTGGGGTTTGGGTTTTTTTTTCAGACCCTGCAGAGGAAGTCCGTGCAGCCAGTTTGTGAGCTGGTTCTATCAGATACAGAGCACTGCTCCATGGGCGTGTAACAACGGATGCTGTTCACACCCTCCTTTTTTTTTCTACACCTCCCCTCCTCCCCCAAAATATATTTTGCTCTATTTTACGTGGGCTGGGAGGAAGGGGCCGTTTTCTTTTTTAGTTGGCTCTGACTTGGAAACAAATGAACTTGTTAACATACGTGACAGAGGCGTGAGAGCGTGCCTGCATGCGTGGGTGGGGAGGAGAGCGGCGCCTTCTCTAGAGATGAGCTGGGGCTTCACACGTCAGATGCATCTCGTGCACCTTCCCATGGAGATTCTCTGCTCCTCTGGCCACCTGCCTCTCCGTGCTCCCACGTGGAGTTGTTGTGATCAGGGGAAGGAAGCGGAGAGGGACAAAGATCAGGAAAATGCTCCAAGATGGCTTGGAGGTCCAAGAGTGACAGAAACGAGCAGAGAAAAAACAGCCAAAGGTATATCCAGAGCGGGAATGTCCGTCCCCCTGGTCACACACGTGCTGCTGTGTTATACACAGAAGCATAAAGTATCATTAGTGTTTACATTGTCGTCAATCATTGTGGGGTAAGACAGGAAAGGAGGCCTTTCTCCCCCGGGGTAGATATTTCATGACAATTTTGCAAGGCACACATATGCGTAGAATTAAAACAGTGATCTATGGCCAGGCTGAAGATATTTTATATTCCATACACTTGGAGAGTGCCACACTATCGGGTTCCCTTTAAATTCCCTTTATTCTCTGTGTGTCTCACACACTGTGAGTGTTTGTTGTGTAACATCCACACAAGCTGAGGTTTGGGGCTGACGGGGTTCATCAGCCACCGCGTGCTCCCCACATCTCAGAGGTGGGGACCAGGGGGGAGCTGGGGTGCTGAGGAGCTGCTCAGGTTCCACACATCGATGATCTGATAATGATGGTCCTGCTGTGCATCAGGCCCCGCTGCTGTGCTCTGCCACGTGCCCGGGCTCAGCTGGTTGTTTGGGTATTTTTGAAGAGGCCCTGACACTGCTTTTGCTGCCCTTTCCTCCCTGCGGGCAGAGCAGATGTGTTCCTGGGTTGGGAGGCAGTGGCAGCACCCACTGCTCCTCTGGGATGGAGGCACATCAATCCCCAAAACCACCTGCAGGGCCCATTGCCTCATCTCCTGAAGGCATCCAGGCACCTCAGAGCAGATCCACCAGCCCTGACCCCGCCAGGCTGCAGGGACCAGTTCCACTCCATCCAAAACAGCTCCCAAAACCCAACGTGGTCTGAAGGGAGGCGGCTGAACACACCCAGAGAAACCTCTGTGGTTGGCAGCCTCACGAACCAGCCCTTCCCACCCCATGGCCAGCCCTGGCCACCGCCACCCAGCCGAGGTTTGGCTCCCATCAGGGGCATCTCTTTGCCTTTATCTCCTCACCACCCACCCAAGGAAAGAACTGGCTTGTCTCTGAGGCTGAGAGAGAGCTGCTGTGTCACTGCAGCGCTGCTGTTTTATCTGGAAAGGGGCTGCGCAGCTTTCAAAGCATGTTCCTATCCGGCCCCACGTGCGGGGGGACTTGGGGGTCCTCAAAAGGTGCAAATTGCAGCTGCACAATTAAATCACGGGGTGTGTCCCGACCTCCGAGGTCCCCGGGGCAGCTCAGCCCTAAAGAGGAGACAGTGGCATTACTAATCAGGGCTTTGACCTTTACATGGCTTTTATTTAATACACATTCCACACTTCCCCAAACTCCCATCCAAAACATTGACATTTCCGCTGATAGATTGGGTCAGATTTTGGAGTAGTTGGGGGACTCAATTCACTCTTACAATGGTTAAATTCTTACAGCTAAATGGGCTTATTCAGTTAGTGCAGCAGCTGGTGTGATTTCGAGAAGAAAATAAACATTTCCTTCAAATATTTTGATTGGCAACTGGACAACTGAAATACTCAAGCTCGGATTGCCAGGGTCCAAAAAAGCAAATGGGGGCTGGACGGCGAGTAAGGGAGGGAAAACTGTAGTAAATCCTCGGAGGCAGCACTCCGGAGCAGATGTGTGTGAGATGTGCCGGGGAAGGGGAGAGCAAGGTGGGGTTTTTAAAGCCCATTTTCAGCTGTGGTTCCAAAGGGAACGCGGGGTCCGAGGGTGCAGCTTCACCCACCCCTTGTTCCCTGGCTTTGCTCAGCAGCTGCTTGCTCCAGGGTGCTGTTTGATCCTGGCTGGGACACAGGGTCCTTGCTGCTGAGTTAGGTGGTTATGGAGGGCATTAATGGCCGTGTTTTATTTGGATCTCGCTGGAGTTGTTTCAGTGGAGATTTCCTCGGAGGCAGGGCAGGGGCTGGAGCTGTGCGGCTCCGATCTGAGGCAGCCGGGATGGAGGGGCAGCCCTGGAGTGAAGCAGATGGGATGGAGAGGAAACCTTGAGGCGAGGACAAAGATGGAAGGGGCAGTTGTGAGGTGACAGCTCTGAGGTGCAGGGAGAGTCCTGAGGTGAAGGAGATGAGATGGAGGGGCAGCCCTGAGGCGAGGGCCAAGATGGAGGGGAACCCCTGAGGCAAAGGAGATGGGATGGAGGGGAAAACCTGAGGTGAAGAAGCTAGGATGGAGGGGGTGCTGAGATGAGGGTGCTGAGCTGGAGAGACAGACGTGAGGTGAAGGAGACGGGGTGGAGGGGCAGCCTGGAGGTGAATGAGAGGGGACAGAGGGGCAGCCGTGAGGCGAGAGCCAAGATGGAGGGGAAACCCTGAGGTGAACGAGATGGGACAGAGGGGCTGCCCTGAGGTGAAGGACAAGGGATGGAAGGGCAGCTCTGAGGTGACGGAGAGGGTATAGAGGCGCAGCCCTGAGGCAAGGAAAAGATGGAGGGGCAGCCCTGAGGTGAAGGCCACAGGACAGAGGGGCAACCCTGAGGCGAGGGCCAAGATGGAGGGGAAACTCTGAGGTGAAGAAGAGGGGACAGAGGGGCTGCCCTGAGGTGATTGAGATGGCACAGAGGGTCAGCCCTGAGGTAAAGGACACAGGATAGAGGGACAGCCCTGACGTGAAGGCCACAGGACAGAGAGGAGCGGGCCCTGAGGCGATGGCGAGGCCCCGGCCCCCTCTGGCGGCCGCCTCCTTCCCACCTCCCTCCCGCCTCCTTCCCGCCTCCTTCCCACCTCCCTCCCGCCTCCTTCCCGCCTCTGGCGGGCGCCCCCTGCCGGCGCCGGGCCCGCGGCCGCCTCAGGCGGGAGCTGCGCAGGCCGCGACCACCGCGGTTTTGTTTTTGGGCTGCTTTTGGGGTTTATTTTTAACCTCGGATTGATCAGGGAAAGCTGGAGCTTTGTTCTGGGCCAGACTTAGAGCCCAAGGCTGGCTGTGATGAAAGCGAGCTGGTCACGGCCGCTCGGACGCCTCAGGGCTCTGCTGGGTGTGGATTCCCTTTGAGGGGTTTGCACTGAGGGATTCGCGTTTTGGGGGATTCAAATTCGACCCAAACAGCCTCAGAGAGCTCTGTCCAGGGGGTTCGGAGCCTGGCAGAGCTCCCTCTCTGCCCACCCGTGTACCTGAGTGTCTCCAGACCCCGTAATTAACACTCTTACACGCTCCTGTCTCAATTAGTAGCAGGGACCCGCCGCCAAACGGAGCAAGTTCAGGCCAATAAAATGTAGCCTCTAAAAAAAAAAAAACCCTCTTTGAGTGCGTTATAGAGGAAAAGGGAAATGTGCCCTGAGCGCTCAGGTTTGATTTCGATTTGCATTTTATGGAATATTATTTATGGAGCTGTGAAAGGTAATGAAGGAGCGTGGTCTGAGATTGTCATGTGGGAAGGCAGCGAGCAGCAATCGGGGTTTGTGAGGGGGTTTGGAGGCTGCTTTTTCTCAGTGCAGGGCTGACTTTAAGGGCAGAAAACAGCACTTTTTCTTTCCAGTCCAGGTGCAGGGCAGGATTTCTGTGCCACGGTCGTGCCTCAAGCTGTGATTGCTAAAGCCACGGGGCTGTGCTCAGGCTGCTCCTTGCAGAGCTGGTCTCCAAACCTCACCTCCCAGTGCCCGGCAGCCGCTGTGGCTGTGGCACGGCTTTGGGACGGGTATGGAATCAGGTTGGGAACACTTTTCCCAACTCTGTGCTTTTCCAGCCAGCCCAGCATGGAGCAGCCGCTGTGGCTGTGGCATGGCTTTGGGATGGGTATGAAAAAAGGTTGGGAGCCCTTTTCCCGGCTCTGTGCTTTTCCAGCCGCTTCCACGGGTGCTTTTTTGCTGCGCCGGGTGTGTGCAGAGCAATGCGGTTCGGGACAGCTTTGAGCTGCTCCTCTCTTATCTCGCCCCAAAGCCACAGCCACGTTCACAAACCAGGTGCTCCCCCGCCTTTCCCCTCCGTGGAGCCTGCGTGGGAAGGCAGGCGCTGCTGGGCGCCCGCAAAAGGGCTGCAGGGGAGGGAGGGAAGGAGGGAGGATCCTCCCCTTCTCCTTCCATGGTTGAAGGACTCACCTAGGATCACATCAAATCCCCTCCGTACCTGCTCCTCCAGAGCGTGCCCGTGTCACTGGGTGGCTGGAAGGGATTAAATCAAGTGGTTTCTCCTGGGGAAACGCTTTGGGGCCTGGAACGCCAGCCCCGAGAAGTTAAAAATGCTTCATTGTAATAAATAGATCTAAAGCACACGTCCCTGTGCATGCAGAGCAGCCACACAATCCTCGGGATGTGTGTTTGGATGGATATGCATCTCCAAAACCAACAGGCTTGTTTACCATACTCACCTTACATTCTCTTGCTCTGGGGGATACAAAACCCAGTTGGTGTGACCAAAAAAAGTCACTTTTGGGGCTGGATGGCATCCTACTAGCAAAGGGGAAAGGCCCTGCTTTGAAGAGGAAAATAGAGGAGGTCTCAAGGACAGTGGTTTCACTTTTCTCCTTGGAGAGCAAACCTCATTTTTCTCTGCCTTGATGCACCATGGCCAGAGGTTCCTGGGCTCTGTTGGGAATGGCACCAACCTTGGGACAGCTCAGAGAGCCACAGGAATGCCTCCAGCTCCTCAAGGGAGCTTCTGCTGTGGATTCCCACCTCTAACCTGGGCTTCCTGCAGGAGAACAGGATCCAAAGCCCAGGTCCCTCTCTAGTCTCAAGCTGGCTGCGACCCCCTTTGGGTTTAGAAAAGGTCTGGGGGGCTCCATTATCCCACGGAGCTGGGGAACATCCCCACCACGCTGCCCCGAGTCTCCCTTCCCCCAGCAGAGAGCCTGAATTTCTCACTCTCCTTATCCTCTTGGAAGGAGAAAAATACACAGAGAACTCAAGCAGAGGGATATTGTGGCTCCTGGCTTGGGAGTTTTCAGCTGTGTGTTTATCAGCTCCATCCCCTGATGGTATCAGCACGAACAGGCCACCCACAAGAAGGCTTAGCAGGCTGGTCTGGGCTCCAGCTTTTCCTGCCTGGCTCCGTGTGTGTGTGTGTGTGTGTATACAGCAGGGATGGATGATCCCAGTCCCAGCCGTCTGGGGCCTGCCTCCATTTATTTACTACACAGCTGATGTCATGCCTAAACATCTTTTTTCTGTGTTTATGGGGTGTGCTGCTTTAATCTGCCCGAGATGAATAGACCCCTAAGAGAAGTCGGCTTAGCCGTGTCCCTTCTTGGATAGGAAACAACAAATTTTAGGACAGGAAATGGGAGCAACTTAAACAAATGGGTTTAGGGGTTTTATTTAAGTCTCCCCAGCTCTTTTCCCTAGTGGATCCAAGAGGTTCTTTTCCTTTTAATTCCTTGGGAATGATTTAAGTCTCCCCAGCTCTCTTCCCTAGCAATTCCAAGAGGTGCTTTTCCTTTTAATTCCCTGGGAATGAATTAAGTCTACCCACCTCTTTCCTCTGGTGGATCCAAGAGGTTCTTTTCCTTTTAATTCCTTGGGAATTTTATAAGTCCCCCCAGCTCTTTTCCCTGGCGGATCCATGAGGTTCTTTTCCTTTTAATTCCTTGGGAATCATTTAACTCCCCCCAGCTTTTTCCCCTGGCGGATCCAAGAGGTTCTTTTCCTCCTAATTCCTCTGGAACTCTCTAACCACCCCGTCTCCCCCTGCACCCCGGCAGGCACGTCGGATCTGAGCCCCTTCTCGGACCCGCGGCAGTTCGAGCGCTCCTTCCCGACGCTGCCGGCGCTGACGGAGACGCGTTTCTCCGACCCGCGGATGCATTACCCCGGTGCCATGTCCGCAGCCTTCCCCTACACGGCCACGCCCTCGCCCACGGGCATCGGGGGCATCAGCATGACCAGCATGCCCACCACCACCCGCTTCCACCACACCTACCTGCCGCCCCCGTACCCCGGCTCCACGCAGAACCAGAGCGGGCCCTTCCAGGCCAACCCTTCTCCCTACCACTTGTACTACGGGACGTCCTCGGGCTCCTACCAGTTCTCCATGGTGGCGGGAGGCGAGCGCTCGCCCACCCGCATGCTCTCGTCCTGCACCAGCGCCTCGGCGGGGAACAACCTGATGAACGCCAGCCTGGGCGCGCAGAACGACGGCGTGGACGCCGACGGCAGCCACAGCAACTCCCCCACCACCATGAGCACCACGGGGAGGATGGATGAGTCCGTCTGGAGACCCTACTGAGGAGGAACTTAACTTTAACTTAATCAGCCGCCGTGGCTCCTGCTGGGAGCGACCAAAGCGATGCCAAGGGAAAAGGTAAACCAAAGTCTCCCAAACCCAAAGCAAAGGATCCTCTGCATGCAAACATCAAGCGAAGATGGACCGAGACCTTCGTTACATTTCAAGGTGAACACCCACGAGGCTTGAATGTGTCGCTTGATGTGGTTCCTTCCGTATGTTTTAGGTATGTGGATTGTACATAGGGAAAAAAAACAAACCCCAAGGACGTGTGGAATCAGATGTTTGGTACTTGCAGAACGCTTCTCGTTCATCTCACTCGCACCTCTTCCCCACACAAAGCATTCAGAAGTGAGGGGAAGCTCACCCTTCCTCTGCAAAATGGTTCAGAGAAGAGAAAACACCAGGGAGTTGTCTGAGCCATCTCTCTGCCAGTGCAGGAGGACTGAACTGAACAAAAAAAAACGGAGAAAAAAAAGAAAAAAAACCCCATTGTCTCCTGTCCTTCCCTCCCCGCTGGTGAAGGGTCCCTGAGCACCAAAGCGCAGTGGGGTTTGCAGCGCAGCCAGGGGCACTGGGGCTCAGTCAGCCACGTGAACAAGAGCTGTGATGTGATTATTGTTATTATTTGTTGACGGCAGAGGTTGTATTGTTCATTTTCGTGTCATTGTCGTCGTTTGCCAATCAGTAACGTGGCTGACCCCGGGCCTGGCCGAGCCCTCCCCTCTATGTTTACACACGAGATGTACTTTTTACGGAGATGTTTTGTTTTGTTTGTTCCCTCTCTTTGCTCCCCTTAGCAAACCTCAGTGGTGGTGGCTGAAGTGAAGGCGGCGTTCAGGACAATCCGAGATGTTTGAGATGCACTTCCAAGGGGCTCAGGAGCCTTTGGCATGGCCTTGCCACCGTCCCCCAGGTGTTCCTTCCGTCCCCTCTGAGTGGCAACACTCGCAGCTGGTGACAATCATCGTAATTCTGTCCTGGTCCTTCCCCATGTTCTCACCCAGAGAGGATTAACACAACTTCTTATTTTGACTCGCACGTGTCAGTTCATGCTGGAAGCTCTGAGGTCTGGAGAAAGGAGCAGTTTCTACTCCTGGTGGTGGGAATGTTGTGAATTGATGCCGTGCAGCCTTTTCCACCCCCTCACCCTCCTGTCCTTCCCCCCCGGTGACCCCAAGCACGGGGATCTCTCTGTAGAGGAATAAGCTGAAGAGGGGGCACTCAAGGTGCCACTCGTGGTGGTGGCATCAGGTGGGATTTGCAGGAACCAGGTCTGCCAAGCACCACAGGCCCTCACAACTGATACCAAAGAGATTGCAACCAAACAAGGCCGTGATGGGAGGCAGCTGGGGCGTGCTGGGGGCTCCTCCAAGGCTGGGTCAGGGGCTTGGCTCTGGTGCACAACACAGAGTCTGTCACCTCCTGCAGCCCAGCTGTGCCTTCTGCTGGCATGGGAATGGGGGCTGGATTTGGGATTCCTTGTGCTGGGAGAGCACAGACAGATTCCTGGGGATCCAGGGCTGGGAGAACACAGATTCCTGGGGATCCAGGGCTGGGAGAGCATAGACAGATTCCTGGGGATCCAGGGCTGGGAGAGCACAGACAGATTCCTGGGGATCCAGGGCTGGGAGAACACAGACAGATTCCTGGGGATCCAGGGCTGGGGGAGCACAGATTCCTGGGGATCCAGGGCTGGGGGAGCACAGACAGATTCCTGGGGATCCAGGGCCGGGGGAGCACAGACATTCCTGGGGATCCATAACTGCAGTCCCCACTGCCCTGCAGAGCCCTCCCCACAGCCAGGGGACAGTCCCAGCCCCAGTGCCACCAGTACCACCTTTCTTTTTCCATTTTTCCCATAATCACAAGAAAATTGCACCCCCAGAGCTGCCCCCTGTGCCTCAGTCACACCGTCCCAGCCTTGTCACCTGCTCCCAGCTGGCAGCCTGTCACCCCCAGCACAGAGCGCTGGGATTGCACTACCACGGCCAGGCTGGAGCAGCACATCCCGCCTGCCCTGGAGAGCTGCCATGACCACTCAGAGCTCCACAAGCAACGAAGAACAACTCTTTTCAATAATAATAATAATAATAATAATAATAATAATGATAATAATAATTTTTTAAAAAAGCCTTACCCCAGCAAAACTGCAACCTCCACTTGCCTTAGCGCCGGCGCCCGCCGGCTCTGGAGCTGGACAGGGCAGCCTGTGTTTTGATGCCTTTTTACATTTGTCATCCCATCCCACTGGTTGAAAGCACAAAGGAAACAAGGCATTCGTAGCTGTAGGTTAATTTAAGACTGTTTGTAGTGAGTTTTAAAAGAGAAAAAATAATAAAAAGAATGGCAACGATGTTGTTTTTATGACATATTGTCATGTGAAGGTGTAAATAGAAGCACCTCTGTTGTATGCAAATGGTCACGAGACAGGCCAATGTTTTTTGCTTTGCACTATAATTTGCTTTTTTTTTTTTAAAAGAAAAAATGCACAATCGCTTGTACAGTAAAGCCCCTTTGTCTGGCTCACAGAATATTTAACTATAAAATCTAATTTTTGGTCTTATTTGTTATAATAATATAATTCTTAAATGTGTTGAAGGATACGATTCTTAATAATGCTTCTAATACTTGTATGTGCAGGGTAAAAGAACACCAGACTAAGGAGATGAGATCAGAGATCTTTGTAGATAAAGAAGGCTAAAGTTGTTGGGTTTTTTAATGATGTCTCACGATGGACATTAAAAAAAAATGCTAGTGATACCAAAAAATGTGGTTATTTGTGTAACACCCCAGCCCTACTTGAAGGTAATGCCCTATATTTAATATGTAGCCCGATTTTGAACCTGTAGCACTTGTCACTGGGGAGGGGGGAGGTGGGGAGGGGGAGAGGAAGAGGAGGGTCCGCTCCTGGAGAAGTCACTGGGGAAGCTGTGCCTGGAGGAGTCTCCCCTCTTTGGCTTCCCTGGCGTGGGGACAGAGCCGCGACTCGGGGACAATTCTGCTTTTCTGGTATGGGGTCGTTTCTGCTCCGCTGGCCGTGGCCGTGGCCTCGGGCCGCCGTGTAATCCTGTCAATGCCATGTGGAACAATAAACGAATGGTTACAATGGCCCCGCTGCCTCCCGCCTGTCACTTCTCGCCGGGGTCCGTGCCCGGGGCAGGGGGAGGCTCCTCCCGCTGCTCCTTCTCTGCCCCGGTGCGGAGGAAAGTTGCTGCTCCTTCTCCAGGCTCTGATTTTCGGCTCGTTCAGAGCACCCCGCTGCCAGATCCGGTGTTTGGGGGCTGCTCTCGGCCTCACTTTGGCACCACAGGGGTGTCCGGGGGAGGGAGGCGGGGATGGGATGGTGTGGGAGGACCTGAGCTCCCTGAAAACCCCTTTAAACCTCTCCGGAGGGGTCCGGAGCGCTCCCCGTGCCCGGGGCAGCCCTGGCGGGGGTGATCGCTGCATCTCAGCCCAGCATCTCAGCCCAGCATCCCCTCCCCTCCCTGCCCTGCTCCTGTCAGCGCCGTCCCGAGCAGCAAAATCTCCTCACAAATCTCCAGCAGGACCCAAACTCCCGGGCGGTGCGAGCCCAGACCCCTCAGCACTCAGCGCTCGCCTCCAGAGCCCAAATGACAGCTAAAAAGACAAAAATAAAAAGATCCCAGCCCACAATGGGATCCGCTGCCAAGGCTCTGCGGGCCGGGGCTCCCGAGGAGCCGGGGAACTCAGCGCCAGAATTATTCATGAGCCCGGGGAAGGAGCGCCGGGGCCTTTCCCAAAACTCTGCCTCCCCTCTGCAGCATCCCCGTGAGCGTAGCCCACAGCGGCGTTTGCGTGGAAAGAGAAAAAAAAAAATTAAAAAAAAACCTTAGGAAAAGCCCAAACCAAACCACAATAAATGCTGGTAGCTGGCTCCACAGCCCTGGCCAGCGGGAATGTGTTCCAAGGAAAACTCGAGACATAGCTGCCTTTTCTTCGCAGCTACCGGGAGAGGAAACACCCCGAGGTGTAGCTGTTATTTACAGGAACTTTCTGTTCCAAGAGGATCCGTGCTTTTCTCGCAGCCTCGGTCGGAGCTGCAGTGGGAAGAGAGAAGGAGAAGGAAAGGGGAGGAATAAGAGGATAAATAAAAGGATTTTATTGTCCTGACATAAATCCATGGGGTTCAAGCGGATTTTGTGCTGATGCCCATGGAGGGGATGAGGATGTGCTGGACCAAAGCAGTGCCAGGGGACAGCAGCACCTAAAATCCTGATGGGAGGCCCAGGGAGCTGATGGTGCTGACTGTGCCCAGCACCTGAGGGCCAGAGAGGTGTGATTTTTATATGGGCATTATTTTTATATGGATATTATTAGGATTTTTGTTATTATATAGGTGATATTTTCATACGGGTGATCTTTTATGTTGGATATTTTTACCTGGGCCACCTACCCTGCACAGCATCCAACGTGCTGCTGCTGAACCGTGCTTCCACACAAGTTTTGCCCAATTTATTGAATTTAAATGGGAAATCTGGACTCCAGCACGGCAGTGTGGGGGTGTAGGGTGCATCAGCCTCTCCCAAAGGCTCCCAAAATTCTGAGGGCTCCCCACTGTTCCAGGGGGATGCTGAAAAACAGGGCTGGAGCAACAGCGTGGGGCAGTCAGAGCAGGAATGTTTGGGTTTTCTTTTGCAACAGAAAACTGAAAGGGGGGGAAAAATAGCTGGAGCTTGGAAAGTTATTTTTTGAGCATTCAGATATTAAATTGCGTGGAG
Organism: Eopsaltria australis; assembly: GCA_034509425.1. Lineage (NCBI taxonomy): Eukaryota > Metazoa > Chordata > Aves > Passeriformes > Petroicidae > Eopsaltria > Eopsaltria australis. The sequence continues at coordinate 270,730 of JAVTVJ010001143.1, read as the reverse complement.
TTTGGACTAAAAAATCTCCTAGGAAAAATGAAGACTATTTCCTTTGAGATCAGAGCTAACAAAAGTCTCAGCAGCAAGCTTGTTACATTCTCGTTCCAGCCCAAACTCTAAAGCCCAGCCTCTGTTTTAACGACCCTGTTGTGTCCAGACTGCCTTGGTAAATAATCTTTTAACTTGCACAAAATCTGGGGCTACACAGAATTACAGGGGGAGGATTCTGGCTCTTGCCTTGCCCACATCAAGCCCTTAACGAGCCGTGCCCAAACGAGCAATCAGCATCATTAAGGCCCAATTCTGTTCCTCTGAAACAGGAATTAAATCCTGTTCCTCTGAAACGGAACCAGATGGCCCTGAGAGGTGCAGAGCACCCATCCAGCACCCCCAGGGACCCCCTGAACCCGCAAAAAATCACCCGTGTGGGCACCCAGCTGGAGCAGAGCGAGGTTCCCACTCTGGCATCATCTCCGTGGGCATCCACGGGGGGTTAATCCTCCTGCAGGGCCTTCCTGCTGGAAAGGATGGGGGGTTTGCGGGCTTGGGGTGGGTGTTTTTGTGAATGCTGCCTATTTAGAAACTAAATGATGGAAAACATGGAAAATTCATTAGGGTGTCTGGGCAAGTGTTGGGTTACACGTCATTCACATCCACTTACTCAGCGGGACCTCGCGCCTTGGGGGAGAGATATATTTATATACATTTAAATACATGGATTTTATATAGAGGAGTGGTTGGGGGTTTTTTTTTCTCCTCCGTTTAATTTCCAGACTGGCACAAAAACGAGACTTTTTGCTTCTCTTCAAAACTCGCTGCTCCCCTCGGCCTGGGCTCGCTGGGCTCTGTCCCCTTCCCACCCTTTGGAAGTGACTGGTGCCATTCCCACTGCTCGGAGAAGGCAGGAGCTGCTAACCCAGGACCCATAAAGGGCAAATCCATGGCCAGGGATCCCCAGCTGGCTGTTCCTTCAGCGCTGGCTGGGAGAGGATGGCAGCTGGGAGAGGGCTTGGAGGGCTGGTCCAGTGCCCGAAGTATAAAACCCCAAAAAGCCACCCCAATCCTTCATTCCTGGTAACTCAGAATTTCTCCAGTTTGGTGCAATACAAACCCAACCCAATAAAAACATCTTTCCAAGGTCACAGGAGCTGTTTAGTTCAGGATATTTCACTTTTCAGGGAGCTCCTTCTCCCCAGCTGCAGCCTGTCCTGACACCACCCTCCAGCCCTGAACCACATCAGAGATGCCACCAAGCAGGGCCGTGTCACCTCCTGATGGCACCTGAACCTGCATCCCGGTGCTGGCAGCCCCAAAAACCGCATCTTGAAAGCCTCAGCAAGCACCTCGTGCGCTGTTCTGTGATTTAATCACACGTTTTATTTTTATTTAGTCCATGCAAAGCAAGGCCCCCGTGTAACTGTTAATTCCTGCCAGCAGTAGCCTGGGATGCAGAGAAGGTGTTTTCTTGTGCAGAGGCTGGGCTGGGCCGGGAGATCAGAAGAGTTTAAATTAAAATAGGCTCATGTGAGTCTTTATTCTTGGCTTAGCCCACAGAAGCTGAAAACGCTGTTAAACGACGCAGCGCCGGGATCGCGCCGCTGTCAGACACCCGGCCCTGAGCGCTGCTCCACTTCAAAGCGCCGGGGCAGGGCACGGTGCAGAGCGAGGCCTCATTAACCCTGGGATTGCGTTAGATGGGCCGATAGCGGGCTCTAATTAGGGCAGGAGGGGCGGGCAGGGGAGCCGGGGCCGCGTCCCGTGTGTGAGTGCGCGGGGCCGTCCCGGAGCATCCCCCAGGTGAGCGCCCCGGGCGGGCACCTGCTGCGTGGGCCGGGCTCACGCGTGACGGGGCAGGTCCGCGTGGCGGGGGACGCGCGCCCGGCGGCTCCCGGAGCCTCCCGGAGCCTCCCGGAGGCACCCGCAGCACCCGCAGCTCCCGGAGCCTCCCGCCGGCCCCACCCGGGCACCCCCGGCCGGCGGCTCCTCCCGGGATGCGCCGCTCCCCTCGGGATGCTCCCCTCTCCCCGGGATGTGTCGGGATGTGTCGGGATGTGTCGCTCCCCGCGGGATGCGCCGCTCCCCTCGGGATGCTCCGCTGCCCCCGGATGTGTCGCTGCCCCCGGGATGTGTCGCTGCCCCCGGATGTGTCGCTGCCCCCGGGATGTGTCGCTCCCCCCCCGGGAAGCTCGGCTCTGGCGGGGCGGGATCCGCCTGGGGAGCGGGTTGGGAGCTTTCCCCCCGCTGCTGCAGCCCCCGAGGGTCGGGCAGGGCGCTCGCACGGCTGCCAGGGGTGTCGGTGATGTTCCCTGGGCTCCTGGCAGGCAGCACCGTGTGCCTTCATCCCGGTGGGGCTGGAAAAGCCACGGCTCTCTTGGTTGGGCACCCAAACCATCCCTGGGATGGCACCGGGAAATCAGGAGAGTGCTGGGAGCAGCGGGTGCTGCCCTGAGCTCCTGCCCAAAACACCGCCGTGCAGCAGAGCAGCAGAGAAAGGAAACCCCAGGAGTTTTGGGGCTGGATGACCCAAATCCAGGTTCTACAATCACCCAAATCCCGGCCCTGTGAGCACCCAAATCCCGGCTCTGTGAGCACCCAAATCCCGGCCCTGTGAGCACCCAAATCCCGGCTCTGTGAGCACCCAAATCCCGGCTCTGTGAGCACCCACCCCGCGGTGCCGATGGGGTGGGCGGTCAAGGATCAGCTCGGGGTCCCCATCACGGCCCGGTCGCTCCGTGATCCCCCTGCGGAGCTGCCGGGAGCCCCTTCGCCAGCCCCGGCCGGGCTCTGGCGGCGCTCCAGGAGGGATATTTCACACCAGCGCTACCAGGCGCAGTATTTCCTTTCCGTCCCTGCGATTTGCAAAGCCCCCGGGTCCCTGCAAACATACACAGCGAGGGTTTGAATTCGGGCAGGAAAACAACCGTAGCAGAGCTGGGTTTGGCTCCGGAGGGCGGCCCCGGTGCAGCTCCCGGTGCTGTTCCCGGTGTGTCCCCGGCGTGGCTGCAGCCCAGACCCCCCCTTGGCAGTTTTGCTGTTTGTCTTTGGGCCCGGTGGGTTTATTACGAGCGGGAACACCCAGGGTTTTTTTTCGCTGTCTGCCATGAAATCGATACAGTAATTTCATTTCTCAGTCATAAATGAAATGAGCTGTAAAGCAAAGTTGGGTGTATAAGCAGGAGTGAAAGAATGGATTGTTCTAATGGGGGACGTTAACGAGGGGATTAAATGTTCCTACGAATCCTGGGGGTCCCCAGGCTGTCCCGGCTGCCACTGGGAGTTTTTGGGGCTCCCTGCACCCCTCCCTTGTGCTGCCTCGGACCTGTGTGGTACAACACGCTGTCCCCGCCAAATTTTTCCCCCTAAAATTTACCCCAAACCAGGACAGTGGCCAACAGAACCTCACCCGAGCCCCAGCGGGGACCCCTCCGGGCATGGAGAGACTCCAGGGGGTTTGGTGGCACTGGTGACCCGAGGGAAGGTCCTTGCTGTGGGATGGGGCTGGTGGAGATCTCTGCCGACCCCTCCTCTCCTCATCCTCATCTCCATCCTCATCTCCCCATCCTCATCTCCTCATCTCCCCATCCTCATCTCCCCATCCTCATCTCCATCCTCATCTCCTCATCCTCATCTCCTCATCCTCGTCCTCATGGTGACACTTCCACGTGGGGATGGACTAAAAGGAACGGGAAAAACAAACCCAAAAACCAAAGAGCTGTTTGTTACCAGCAGCCTTTCAGCTGACCCAAAGCACCGGGGGTTTTTATGCCGGATTTTTGTCACGGGGACACAACCCCTGCTGCTTCCCGAGGAGGGTGGGCAGAGGTTTCCGCTCCCGGGGCCGGGCAGTTCGCAGCTCGGGGGATGTTTTTCCCTGGCACGGAAGGCAGGAGGTTTGCCCATTAAAGATGAAGCCCAGGATTTGGGCTTTGCTTTCCTGCCCACAGCCTGGCAGCCCGACCTCGGGAGCCCTCCTCTCATGGCAAGCGCCCAAGACCCCCAACTCCCCTCCTGCCCCTGCTCCATCATTCATTTTCCAGTGGAAAATAACCCAGCGCTGATCCCGGAGCACTTTGACAAGTCCAAAAATACGAGGCCATATTATCTTTAAACCATTTTTTAAAAAGCCCCACAGTGAAAGCCCTATTGGGGCAGGAGGAACTCCAGCCAAGTTCCCCACGTCCGCCCCCTGCTCCAGTTGTATTCCCCTGGAAATCCTCGCAAAGAAAAACACAGGGCCTGAAAAAAAATTTGGTTTTCATTAAAACCCTCGAATGTGAGGGGTTCTGTAGCTTTCAATGGGGCTTTGATTCCTATAGATGATGGAATGTTTTCAGAACATTTAAAAAATGTTCTCCACCTTTCTATCTTATATCGGCAGGGAACTGCGCCGGCGTTTTTCTCCCTGATAGAAGTGGCGAGGGCTGGGTGCAGATCCAAACCCTTTCCTTTATTTGCCTTGAGGTTTGGGTTTAAAAATATGATGATATTTTCTCGTGGCTTTGGAACCAGAGGAGATAATCCACGTGGGGGGAGAAGAAACGGGTGGAAAAGGCTGCAGGAATTTTCTTCAAGGGGGATTTTAATTATTAATTTTCTTATCCATGGAGAGGAAGCGGGGTCGCTCAGCACATGCAGGCACCCACGTACCTCTCGGAGTCCTTTTTGGGGGAAGCTGAGACACATTTCCAACCCTCTAAATCATCTCCAGCTTTGTGGAGGTTGCCTAAAGAGACGATTTTATTGCCGTCTTCCACCCCTGCTCCTGGGTGCGCCAGCTGGTGGCTTTTCTAAATCCCCTTTTATAGGAGATCAGCCTTTTAATGTAATTTAATTCCATTTTTTTAGTGAGTGTAAAGTAGGTTCCTGGCCTTGGCATTGCTGAGGGTGAGGTTTAAAGGGCTGGAGAAGCTGAGGTGCCCCTTCCCATCACCCCCAGCCTCACCCGGTGCCAGCGATGCCCGAGGAGCCCCAGGGTGCTGCTCCAGTGCCAGGCTGGGACAGCCCCGTGTCCCCTCCCGAGCCAGGGCTCATCCCCACCCCAGGGAATGTCCCCAGGGTTCTCTGCACAGAGCTTTGTTCCAGCTTTTTTCCGCCGCTGTGTCCAAGTCACCACCCAGCGTCACCCCCCGGACCTCGCCAGGAGCCAGCGCTCCCCTCCTCACCCGAGCCGGCGTTTTGGGGTGGTTTTGCACTTTTCCCTGTAGGAAACCCCAAACCAAACCCCTTTCCTGCACCTCGCTGGGGCTCTGGGCACGCGGCGAGGGGAGGAGGAGGAGGAGGTGCGAGCCCAGCCCTGGGCGGCTGGTGCCGAAATTGGGCACCGTGCCGGGCTGGTCGGACCGGTCGGGCCGGCTGGGCCGTGCCCGTGGCACCCAGACACGCCGAGCTCGCCCCTATCGCTGTCCCTGCCCCTCCCCAGGTGGCAGCTGAGCCTCAGCTCAATTACCGCTCATTAATCACCGCCCCAGAAAGGGCCACCCAGGCTGCGGTGGCCCGCTGCCACCGCGGGTGCCCGGCCCCGCTGCCCCGAGCCCGGGGAGCACCTGCAGCGCTCCCGGCCTGGCTTCGTCCCCGGTTCCTCCCAGGGGGATTAGAGGGGTTGGAATAAACCCGAGGGAGCCGAGCAGGGAGTGCCAAACCCCGGCTCCAGCCCTGCCGTGCTGACCCAGCGCCTTGGGAAGCGCGTTTGGAGTTGGGCTTGGAGCTGGGCTTGAGCTGGGTTTGGAGCTGGGCTTGGAGCTGGGTTTGGAGTTGGGCTTGGAGCTGGGCTTGAGCTGGGTTTGGAGCTGGGCTTGGAGCTGGGTTTGGAGTTGGGCTTGGAGCTGGGCTTGGAGCTGGGTTTGGAGCTGACTTTGGTGCTGCTCCCCGAGTCGGGGTCCCTGCGGGTACTGGGTCCGAGCAGCAGCGATCTGGGGGGCTGGGATGTTCCATGGGATGTTCCATGGGATGTTCCATGGGATGTTCCATGGGATGTGATTCCATGGGATGTGATTCCATGGGAGCCTGGCCATGGGGCTGCACTTCCCCAGGCAGAGATGAGCCCATCAAAGGTGGGAACAACGCGGGGTTGCAGCTTCTCCTTGTCCCCTCCAGAGCTCCTGGGCTGCCGGGACAGGGGGTGACGGCTCTGCCATCCCGGCTCCCATCCCGGCTCCTGCCCCAGGGCTCCGGGAGCCGAGGAGAGCGGGAGTGTGCCAGAGCTCACGTAGGCAGGAGGAGCTGCCGCCTCTCCAGGGCGGGATAAGGACGGGATAAGGACGGGACACGCTCCGCTCTCACTCCGGGCAGGCACCGGGACACGGGGCTGGTTCCGAGCTGGGAATGCCCAGAGCCCCCGAGGCAGGAGCCAAACCCAACACCCGGCTCCCCCCTGCCACAAGAAACACAAACATCATTAATTCTTTAATATCTAATTAAGAAGTTTTAATGTGCTCCCCTGGCACGAGGGGCACGGCGGCTGCCACTGGAGTAGAGAGGTTATAAAACACCCCCACGGAGCCTTGATGGGTTTGAGGATCTTTGTTAATTGTTAATTAGCACTTGGAGCTGGGCTGGGTCAATGGCCAAGGACCTCGTGGTCCTTGAATGGCCCTGGACCACCGCAGCATCCCAAAACAGCATCCCACTGCAGCATCCCATCACAGCATCCCAAACCTGCATCCCACAGAGCATCCCACAGATTTGGGGCTGCTGAGACCCTCCGGAGCTGGGCAGCCACAGCTGGGCCATGGCTGAGGCCCCCCAGGTCCCTCCCAAGATTCCAAACAAGCTGAAATTATCCCACTCAAAGGCCCCTCTGTAACCCAGCCCGGGGTTGATCTGTGCCTTGAAAAGCTCCAGCATTTGCCTACGGGGGAATAAAACCCTTATTAGATTAAAACCAAGCCCCTCTGCATGAATCCTCTCCCTCTTCCCAAGCCCGGACACTTTAAACGGCAGAGATGGAAAAAATAAAAAATCTGGGATGGGTTTAAAGAACTCAAGCCCTTCACAGGAGATGCTTCAGCCGGCTGGAACTTCACAAATAAACTTTGCTTTAAAGGTTTCACTCGTGGCACGGTTTTGGCAAATTCAGAGCCCTTCAATGCAGCGTTTCCTGCATTCCCGATTGCTGTGGGAAGGCTTGGGAAAATATACAGGTGGAGGGAGGGAATTTAACCCTTTGCTCCCCAACCTCACCCCCCCCCCGGGGTCAGGAGGAGCTCAGGGCTGCTCCAGAAGGGACCAAAGGTCCCAGATGAGGAATGAATCTCTGCCTCAGCAGCACAGGGAGCTGCTCGGGATGGGCTCAGAGAAAAACAGGAATTGGGGCTGAAGGAAAGGACTGGAAGCCAGGATCCAACCCAGCTTCCCACTGCCTGTGCTGAGGAAAACCTGGGGACAAGAGGGTTTCCATATCCCTGGAATGGCCCCTGGCTGGCATCAGCTGCAGGAGCCCTGCGAGGCCTCACAGCTGTAAAGAGGTTTTTAATCCTGGGTTTTAAAAATAAAAAACAGGGCAATAATGATAATTTTTGTGTGAGGAACCACAGCCCCAAGCCTCAGGTGAGGCTCAGGGAGGTCTGGACTGGCCGAGGTTCATTGAGGAGAACCCGGGCACAGCAAGTCCAGTTTAATTCCCTACAAATGCCAGCGGCCCCGCTGGCCACAGCTTGGCTGGAAAGCCAAATAAATGCAAATAAAGTAATAATAATTAAATAAAATAACAAATTAAAAATGTCAGCCAGGCCTTTTGGGCCCGGACCAAGCAGGAGGAGGAAATTCCAGCCCCTCCGTGCCAGCTGCCACCGCAGGAAGGTGCTGGAGCTGCCCAGAAAGTGGCTGGTGAGAAATGCAGGGGCTGGGCTGAGCAGGAAGGACACATCCACACCGGGATGGAGGGGCTGGATCCGGCTCTTTCCCTCTCCTGTCGCAGATATCAGCCTTGGCCTGGCTGGGGCAGAGGGACGGGAGCACTGGACATGTGTCAGGCAGGACATTGCTGAGGGACAGATGTGTCATGGAGCTCCCGAGAGCCTCCCAGGAGGAGCTGGAGCTCCGGACCTCCCAGGGGAGCGTGGGAGAGCTGGCAGGATGCAGGCTGGGAGCAGGGATCCTGTCTGGACCTGGCTTTGCTGGTCCCCGTGGCTCCAGGGCCACCGGCGTGCAGAGAATCCCTTTGGCAGCCCGCAGGGACGGGACAGCTGCGGAGGGAGCGAGGGGATTACTCATCCCCGCAGGGACTGCGGCTCCCGGGGGAGGAAAGGATGTTCCCCATCCTCCCCTCCCACCAGGGATGGGATTTTTGCTCTCCGAGGCCAGCTGGGACCTCGCTGGAGCACCGGGGCCAGAGAAAGCCCCGTCCCTGCCCAGCTCAGCAAAGGGACCTCGGCCGCCTCCTCAGGCACCTCTGTAAAGCAGTGACGGGGATTCGGAGCGGCTGGAAAAGCCAAAGAGCATCACGGGGCTCGGCTGGGGCCCGGGCTGCCCCTCCCCGGCCGGGCCAGGCTCCCCTCGGGGCCGGGCAGGGCCGGAGCCGCCGGCGCCGCTCCCGGGAGAGGCCGGCCCGGGGCGCCGAGAGCGGCGCCGATCGAAGCGCCCGGGAGGTTTCGGAGCGATGGACGAGACCCAGCGAGAGGGCGAGCAGACAGAAACCTGCCCCACATGGGCCGTGCGGGGCTGCGGGGAGGACGGGGAAGGTGCAGGCTCCGAGCTGTCCCTGAGTCCCGCTGGGGTTGGCCAGGACGAGAGGAAAGCACAGCCCGGGGAGGTGACCCCGGGTCATCAGCACAGGCACCGGAGGGGAGAGAGCAGGGAAAAGGGAGCCTGAACCCAACCCCACGCTCTGCTGGTTTCTGGGGAGGGTTTGCGGTGACCACAGGAAAAACACACAGGTCTGGGCTTCTGCCCCGGCTGGGCAGCGCCTGGGGGGTCACAGCCTGGCCTGGGGACGTGGCACAGCGGGCACTGCCGAGGAAATGCCCGGCGGGAAGGCAGCAGGGATGTGCTGACCCCAACGCCGTCATCTCCCACCTCCACCCGGCCATGGAGCATCCCCTCCATCCTCTCTGCATCCTCCAAAGTCCGCCAGGACTTTTCCCTCTCCGAGAAGCCCCTTCCCACTCCCAGCGCTGCTGTTTCACGGCAAACCCGGGGTGTTTGGGGAGCTGTGCTTGGCACATCCTCCGGGAGCAGCGCGCTCCCAGCTCGGCCCCGGGGTCCCGCTTCCTTCGGCCGGACCCTGGCAGGGCAGGGAGCTGATCCCTCACCAGCTCGCAGGGAAAGTGGGAGGGGAGGCCGGGCCGAGCTCCCGGTTGTGAAATAACCCCCGGTACCTGCCCGGCTTTGAAATGCAAAGCGCTCCGCTCCGCTCCGGCAGCGCCGCTGCGGTCTGGGGCAAACAAAGCTCTCAAAACAAACGGGCTGCAGTTGCTGATCAACGAGCAGCTTCAGACCGAGAGGCATCTCGCATGCAAATGGCATTTACCGCTAATTAAATGCACAAAGGAGATTTTTCCAGGCATCCAAGGTTGCTCCTGCGGAGTCTGAACTCCCACACGCGCACACACCCAGCGCCTCTGCAGAACGAGGGCTTTTTCTGCGCACAAAGCACTTCATTTCCATGCGCGTGGATTGGGCAACGCTGCCATTCCCGGCTCCCTTCCCTGCTCCCATCGCGACCCAGCAGCAGCTCTTGGGGCTCCCGACTCCACCGCGTGTCCAGTTCGGTGGGAATCGCAGCACTGGGACCATTTCAGCCCATTTCCAGCTGCGGTGGAGCTGGGTGAGGCCTCGCAGGTGCTGGGAAAAGGTTTTGGTTCGAGGGACAAGACCCACGAGGTTCCATCTCCCAGAGGGAACCGTGAGGCCACTTCTCTCCTGTCCCGTGAGGACAAAGTCCCCTGTCCCGTGAGGACAAAGTCCCCTGTCCCGTGAGGACAAAGTCCCCTGTCCCGTGAGGACGTGGCTCTGGTGGTGCCCCATGAACCAGACCAGGGCTTGCTCTGCCCCAGCGGCTCTGGGTCAGCACCAGGGTGTGCCACACACCAGTGCAGGTGCTCGAGGGGTGTCCCAAGACTGGGACTTTTCCCTACCCTGCTGGTTTTGGGGCTGCCACGATCTGATACCGGCCAGGAGCTGCCCCTGCCCAGCACCACTGCCCACGAGCCATTTGGGATGGGTTAGAGGAGGGTGTCCAGCAGAGGCCTCAAGGCCAGAGCCATGGACAGAATTCCTGCTGCTCCCTGACACAGCAGAGCCCCGTGCCCGTGTCCTGAGCAATCAAGGAATGATCAAACTGAGATCGAGGCAGGGGGAGGATAAATCCCAACTCCAAACCCAGAGCTGATGCTTGGGATGCTCCGGCAGTGAGGCTGCAGACCCAAGGAGGAGGAAATTCCACACGTGGAGGAGTTAAAGGGTGAAACCAGCGCTGGGACTGAGGGTGAGAAGGGGCTGAGAGTGGCCAGGCTGCAGGGGACAGCACCTTTGTGTCCCCAGGGGTGACACTGCTCAGGAACAACCCCCAGATCTCCCCCTCAGCCCCTTCCTGCCATCGGGGCAGCCCAGGGGACACCACAGCCTGGGTTATCCAGCCCCTCTCCCTCCTCCCAGCACACCCGGACCCCCCAAAGCCACCCCCAACCCCAAATCTGTCCTCTGCAGCGGCTCCCAGCCGGCCCCGATGGCTCAGCCACGTCCAGGCTGCGCGGTGGGGACAGGGACAGGGACAGGGATTCCCGACGATGGGCTCTGCAGGGTCGGGGGGCTGCTGGAGTCACCCCAGGGATGCGGGTGAGGGACAGCAGGGACATCCCAGCCCCGGGGGGACGCAGGGGACACTCAGGAGTCAGACACGGCCACGTTTCACAATTGTCGATGGCTCGGGCTCCCCCCGCCACCACCACCCACACTCGGGGTGTGTTTGCAAAGCCGAGATGCCGAGTTTGTATCTCCTGCTCATCTCCAGCTGAAGCATTCCTGCTTGTTTACTGGTCCTCTCCCCCAGTCCCAGGATCCGGTCCAGCAGAGGAGCTTTCATTTCCTGGGGACATCTTGCATTCATTAGGACATGTTGTTATTGACTTACAAGGCTGCTAATTCTCAAGGTCCAATTTAGCCCTCAAAACCACCAACATGTGTGCTGGGGAGTTGCTACATCCCTGCCAGCAGCCAAGTGTGCTCAGCAGGCACAGAGGGAGCCCGGATTTAAAGCCAGAGAGGTTTGGGACCGCTCTGCTCCGAGCTCAGGAGCTCCAGCCCTGAGGGGCACCTGCGCCGGTGGCTCCGCAGGGGACACGGCCGCCACAGCAGCCCCAATATTCGCCCTCTGCAAACGGGAAAAATCAGATGAAAAGCAGCTGGGGAGATGCTGTGGGGTGACGGGGACACGCCAAGGGGTGGCAGGGACAGCTGGAGCCCAGCAGCACCGCCGTGGCTGCAGGTGGAGGGGACAGGACAGGACAGGACAGGACAGGACAGGAGGCAGCCCCGGATCAGGGGCAGGCTGCGAGCCGGGCTGGGAGGAGCAGCGGCAGCGGCGGCGGAGCCCCCGAGGAGCGAACCCCGGCTTTGAGGAGTTGCCTCAGCCGCGGCCGCAGATGGGCTCCGTGTCTGGGCCCGGCTTTAGGTCAAACAGGTTCGCTTAACTCCCCATCTCGGGCTATCGCTCCCTGCCCGCCGTGCCTGGGGAGGGCCGGGCTCCCGCAGCCCCACTGCCCAGATAAATATAAATACAAATATTTAACGTATGGTGTGGATAGAGCGAGCTTAACTCGGGCCCCCGGGGGCACTGAGTCACCTCAGACGGGGATTAAAGTCTGGTGGCTGAAGCAATCCCAGCCCCCGGCTCCGGCTGCGGCCCCACCCCGGCCGGGAAGCTGCAGCCCCCGGGGGCGGAACCGCACGGGAGCAGCGCCGGGCCCGCCGCGGTTCGGGGCTGGGCAGGGCAGGGCCAGCGGGATCCGGGGAGCCCGGGCCGGCCCCGGGGCCGCAGCGGCCCCGCCGCGATGGCTGCAGATTGCGAGGAGGCGGCGGCGGCCCCGGAGCCCTGGTGGGGATGTGTGGGATGCACCTGCAGGAGCGGCGCTCCCGGCTGTGACTCCTGTCTGTCCCCGGCTGTGACTCCTGTCTGTCCCCGGCTGTGACTCCTGTCTGTCCCCGGCTGTGACTCCTGTCTGTCCCTGGGCTGGGCTCAGCCCTGGGAACGCTCCTTCCTCGGCCGGGAATCCGAGACCCTCACAGAGCGAAAAGAAACGGAGCTGAACCTGAGGGTTCTGCCCAGCGCGGAGCTGGGACAAAGCGCGACCCCACTGCGACCTTCCTGAACGCTGGGAATGGGCTCCAGACTGATCCAGAATCCCGGGAATGGGCTCCAGACTGATCCTGAACCCTGGGAATGGGCTCCAGACTGATCCTGAACCCCAGGAATGAGCTCCAGGCTGCCCCCGCTGCAGGAATTCTCAGGTCCTATTGGAAATCAGACTCCTGGAATGCTGCAGGAAAGGTCAGGAGCTGCTCCAGGAGCTCATTAGCAGAACCAAATCCCAGGAACCTCAGCCTTGGGCTCCTCTGAAACATCGATTCTCAGGTCGTGGCCGAGAGGGACAGGAATTCATTACCATGGATTTGGAGAATGCAGATGAAGAGGAGCTGGGGCAGGACAGAGACTCCTCACTGCAGGCAACCTCTAATTAAAGGGTTCAATTAATTCTTCCCAGGGTCAGGGCACCACTTCACTGCCCCTCAGAGGACTTTGTCCTGGGAAAATCCCAATCCCAGCCAGGGCTGGGAGCACGTGGGTGACAGCAGAGAAGCACCTGCTGATCCCAGGGTGGGACAACAACCAAAAAGGTCCCTTTGGAATTCAAAATCTACATCTCACCCTTGGAAAAGCAAGCCCAAAAGCCTTTGGTTGGGGATGAACATCTCCAGATGCAGCAGAGGCTGAGGTGGTCATGGAGATCCAGGAGAGGTGGGACAGGGTCTTCCCAACACAGAGGAAGCTGAACAGCTCCAAACTGTTTTTAAAGACCTTAAAACAGCAGCTGAAAAATCCAACGGGATCATTTCCTCCTGAACATATTTGGGAATGTATTTATTTTATATCTCATGAAAAAAAAAAAAAAAAAAGAAATTCCAGGATGTAAGTGAGAAGCCAAGAAAGGAGAAAAAAATAAAAAGAAAAAGAGGGGAGGGGGAAAGAAAGAAAACAAATTTGAACTGGGCCTGTTTTCCGTGCAGTATTAAATCTCCAGCACACAATGAATCATGCAGTCCTCGGCCTAACAAGGAGGACTCCAGAAAGTCTGTAGGATGAAGGAGTCACTGGAGACTCCAAGAAATACGACAGGCTTGCTCCAAAGTGCACAAAAGGTTTTTTTAGTGAAGGAGACAGAAAAGAAAGGAAAAAAAAAAAAATCTCTGAAATTACAGCCCTACAACAGCTTCATTTGTATAATCCCTCTCAGGGCCGGGGGCTGTCTTGCAGCTCTCAACAAGAGCAGCAGCAGATGACAGAAGCCAAGCAAGGAATATGGATGTGAACTTTTGTCCCAGATCCAGCGCGTGTGCTCCCGGTGGGACAGGGGAGGCCAGGCCGGGATGAGCCCACAAAGCCCAGAGAGGCAGGGCTGGAGTCACCAAACCTGTTCCCTGCCCCCAGGCACCCCGAGTTCACCCAGCCCAGCGTGTCTGGCTGCTCCTTCACCCCCACGGGGGCACTGCCCCAGCAGCTGCAGAGTGTTCTGAGCATCCAACCTCAGTCTGCACCCTGATTTCCTCTCCCTCGGACTGCAGTGCCCTCCCTGGGGGTTGGTGCCTCTTCCCGGTCCTTGTTTTCTCCAGGTGATGCTCCCTTTCCCTTCATTTGTCCCTCTCCAGGCTCCCAGTCCCTCCTCTCTTCTCTGGAATTCCAGGAAAAGCCACTTTAACCTCTCAGGTTTGACCTCCAGCCCCGACTTCCTTGCTCAGGGCAGGAGAAGCCTCGGGGAAGGCTCCAGCAGCTCTGGCCCAGCCTCTGCAGCCTCTCCCCATGCTCAGGATGTCCTTCCTCACCAGCAGGAGCCACAATCCTGTCTCTGGGGCTGGACATCCTGAGGGATGGAGCTGAAGGAGGACCCCTGGTGGGTCTGAGATTGAGCTGGGTCTGGAGAGAGGGTGCAGAGCCAAGAGCTCTCCAGGATCTGAGGATTCCAGCACTTCCAGAGCCCATGGGAACCAGCAGGGAGAACCAGCCCCGGGCACAGCAGAGACCCCTGGCCATGGTCCCACCACGGCTCCCCAGCCCTACAGGGATTTGTCTGCTCCTTGAAATCAGCCTCTCCTTGAAATCAGCCTCTCCTTGAAATCAGCCTCCCCTGCCCCCTCTGTTCTCCAGAGTAAAAGCTGGAGAGCAGCTGTGGGTGCTGGGCAGAGCCATCCCTGCTGCCAGGGGCTCCTTTCCCTGTGTGCCCTGACCAGGAGCAGCCCAGCTCCAAGAGTTTCCCCTCACATTCTGACCAGGGCGAGCCCCAGACCCCGCAGTCCAGAGCAGGGAATGTCACACCTTGCCCTGGCTCCAGCTGGGGCCGTTCCTCTCTGGAACACGTGGAAGGAGGAATGCACAGGTCAGCAAGGAGCAGGGCAGGTGGAGGAGGCTCTGCCCCTGTTTTGGGTAGAACAAGCTGCAGGAAGCAAAAATGAAATTGTCCCTCGGTCAGCCCGGCCACCATTCAGGCACCAAAACACTCTCTGGTTTTGCTCCATCACAGACCCTCCTTGGAGCTCCCTGCAGTGACTTTGATGCAGGATGGATGCACCAAAAACCTGGGGAGGGGCAGAAAGCTCAGCCCTGGGCAAGCACAAGTACAGCAAACCCGTTCCTTGGCCTTTCATCTGCTTAATAACACTCTCTGTGGCATCCAGAGCAAGCTGGGAATGGCAGAGAGCAGGAGCTCCTCTAAAGCAGGGATCCACCTTCTCCACGTTCCTGGCTCCAGTGGGGACAGCAGAGCAGAGCCTGGCAGCAGCTGCTGGGCCACCAAAAGTCTCCACGGTGTTTTAGCTCTCCTGGCTTGATCAAGTGGGAAGTGGGGAGAATTATTGCTCTGATAACACCCAAAGGGATCCAGGGAACCCCCCAAAAAAACCATCCACAAGAAAAGCACCAGGAGTCCCAGTGTCCATCTGTGGTCACCTCTGCATCCTCAGCACAGCTCAGCACGTTGCAG
Organism: Eopsaltria australis; assembly: GCA_034509425.1. Taxonomy (NCBI): domain Eukaryota; kingdom Metazoa; phylum Chordata; class Aves; order Passeriformes; family Petroicidae; genus Eopsaltria; species Eopsaltria australis. The sequence goes on along the minus strand of JAVTVJ010001143.1, from coordinate 255,551 downwards.
ATGTGGCAGACCCTGGGATGGGGGGACAAACATTTCTCCAAGCCGAGCCCAAACTTCGCTGCGTTCTCCCCTCCGGATCAGTGAGAAAAGCCCGGAGGATGCTGCAGGAGAGGCAGCAAAGCTCGGCTGGGTGGAAGGCGCAGCCTCGGAGGAGCCGCCGGGAGATTCCCCGAGCCAAGGCTGACCTCCGCAGGCCGCCGGGATCATCACAGCCCCGGCGGCTCCGCGGCACCGGCAGCGCCTGGAAACATCGGCAGAGCCTGCCGGCAGAAACGGGGCCACCGGACTGTCCCGGTGTCACCAAAGCTGGGGACACCTGTGGGGGCCGGGAATTCCTGCCCCGTGTCCCATCACAGGAGTAGGAATTCCCTCTCCTAATGTGGGAAAAAGTGATGCCAATGGGAAAGCAGAGCCCTGAGATGGAGCCTCAGGACCTTCTGGGGCTGTTGTGCCACCCTTGTGTGGGTCACTGGACTTGGAGCCCCATTGACCCATCCCTCCTGGCTGAGTTTACACGGGGATTTGCTGGGCTGGTGCTGTGAGGGCACGAGGAAAAGGCTCCCATGGGAAGCTGAGGAAGCTCCTGGCACAGTTTGATGTGCAGGCACATCCTGCAGAGCCGAGTGTTTACTGTGATGTGAACTTTGTACAGAAACGCAGCCCGGGCTGGGCACAGATCAGCATCACAGCAAGGCTGTAAATAAAATTAGGAGTCCAGCACTGATTCCAGTTTGCCCACTAACAACGTTCCCATTCTCTCCAGGAGACATTCCCAGGAATTGCTCCCCTTTGCTGTCTGGCAGCTCAGGCTGTTTTTCCCCTCTGTTGAACCAACACTCCTGATAAAGCCGGGAGCCTTCCGGCTGCTCTCTGAGCGTGAAGATACAAAGATCCCTCGCTTTTCATCCCCTGTTGCAGGCAGACAGCGTGGCCAGAGCAGGGATCCTGGGGGCTCAGGACTCCTGGGGGGTCAGGACTCCTGGATTCCCTTTCTGCACAAGGGGTTCTGCTGGAACAGGGGTTTGTCAGCCCAGCTCCCACAGGCACGATAAGATCAACCCTTGGGAGCAGCATAACCACGGCAGGACCATGCAGAGGGGCTGTTCCACCCCAAACGCAGCTTTGCCCTGGGGTCAGGGCTGGGGAGCTCTGCCCCAGGCTGGGGACTCACCCCAGGGCACCCAGAGCAGCTCCTGCACCCAGGGAAGCTGGAGGGACCCCCAACGACGCCGTGGAGCTCAGCTCTTCCCGGGAACCAGCCCTGACTTGCCTGGGATTCCAGGCCCTCTCTTATCTTCTGCGGCAGCTCGGGCTCGTTGTGAAATCTCCCCACTGGAGATGTTAGCAGCCAGGATTTATGGCTTCTGTAGTTTCCCTTTCATGGCTCCAGCTGGGGAAGCGCTGGCGAGGGATGAAAGGTGCTGCTGCAGGAGGGATGGCAGGAGAGCACTTCAAAGGCTCCCGAGACACCGAGTCGCGTTAGGATACCCGCGATCCTTCTCTTCCAGCACTTCCAGCAGCCTCTCCCTCCTCAAGCTCAGCCTTAAAAACCATCTGGAGCCAGAGTGAAGCACCTGCAGCTCAGCTCTGGAGCGGGAGCTGCCCTCAGAAGCCCCCAGCAGGTTTCTCATCACCCCCAAGCTTCCTCCTGACCCCGGCCTGCCCCGAGCCCTGCACCCCCAGACAATGAAACACCAGCTGGCTCAGGCAGGGCAGCAGCCACGACAAACCCAGAGGTTCCATGGGAAAGATGGGCAAGTTTTGCCCATCAGGGAAGCCTGGGCTGGAGGGGAAGGCCAGAAGGAGCCTGAGAAGGGGTTTTGGCCACTGATCCCTCTGGATCACGACCCCCTCGGGCAAGTCACGCCGTGAGAAGCTTTGCTCATGTGCATCTTCCAGTGCCCACAGGGACAAAAGCATCTCAGAGTCCTTGAGCTGGGCTGTCAAACTCTGGTGCCTGGAGGGACCCAGGGACAATCTCCATCCTGTGAGCTGCCTGCAAGTGTGCAAAATTTCCCTCCCCAAGGAACCTCACAGAGAAGAATTCACTCAAAGGTCAGAGCAGAATTATTTCGCTCTTCCTTGGGTGCTGGCTTCAGGGCCACAAAAAGCTGGGAAATTAAAGCCCCGTGAAGAAATCTCAGCCTGAACACTTCAAACCCACCAAGCCTGCAGTGAACGTTCCTGTGCTGTTGTGGATCTGATTCCTGGGTGAGTGGGTGCAGCACAAGATGAAGAGCCAACCACTGCCTTCAAAAACAACCAAACACAGACTGCAGGAACTCCCAGTCCCTACAAGAGCTGTTGCCTGAGGAAATTAAAACTCTGAAGTAGCTGAAGCAGCACATGCCTGCCCACACCTTAAATCCCCACAAGCAGGAGCTGTAAAAGCTCCCAGCATTTTCCTGCCCTCTTTCTTTGCACGGGGCACCCTGGGCACAGGTGATGCCACCTGGCAGCCAAGCAGCAGCCGAAGCTGAGCGACAGAAAGAACAGCCCAGGCTCCATTGTCCAGCTGTGCTCCAAAGACCTCCCCAGCAGCAGCCCAGGGATCCAGACCAACCCACCCAGGCTGGGTGGAAAAACCCAGCTCCAAGGCACAGAGTGGGGCTGAGCTCCCACAGCTCCGTGACCCCGATGGAGCCTCACTCCCAGCAGCCAGAGGAGCTGCAGCCACTGCGAGCAGCACTGCTAATAAAAGCCAGTCTCCTCAGGGCACCCGTCCTTGTCCTCAAGCAGCCTCCAGGGCAGCGACCTCAGCTCCCCTCTTCATCCCAGCACACCTGACAGGAGGTGCTGGGACTCACCTGGAGCCACACGTGAGGGTTTGGGCCAGGGCAGGTTCAGCAGCCAAGCTCTGCCCTCCAGAGGGTCCCCTCTCAGCTCTCAGAGGGGGATGATTGTCCATGGCACTTTCAGTTTCCTTGGTGGTAGCCACAGATGGGAAATACCACCAAAATCTTCCAAAGGAAATGATTACTTTGAGTTTTTGAAATTAAAAAAACCCCCAACAAACCACCAATCAAGGAAAGGGGAATAGTTCACCCTACAATTTAATTACCCTACATTTTCACTACAAATGGGAACAGCCTGCCTGACACAGGCAAGAAATGAACTCATGGCCTCTAAAGTCAACTCCAGGCACCCAGGTCATCCCATTCCTCATTAGGCTCTTCCCGACAAGAACTTCACCCCAAAAACAACCTCTAACAACCGAGCAGGAGCTCCACGTGGCTGTTCACAGGGCCCAGCTCTTCTGCTCTGGGTTTACAGGCAGCAAAGCCTCTAAAGCAGCTCAAAGCCTCAGGCAGGAAATGGCTCAGGAAGGCAACTGGGGGGGTCTTCATCTTCTTCCTGGCATCCCACACAACAGCAGGAGCGTGCAGGAGCTGGAGCTCCCCTGGGAGAGCTGTGTGCACACAGCAGGACGTGCACAGAGCAGCTGGGAGAAGCTGCTGGGCTCCCTGCAGGAGCTGGGGCTGCTCTGCATCCAAAACATCTGGACAGAGGCAGCAGCAAAGCCATGGAAGCAAGGGAGGAACAGAAGCTGTGGAGGATGGAGGGTCCTGTGGTGGGAATGGGGAGGCAGCACTGCCCAGTCCCCCACGCTGGGCAGGACTGAGCCCATCAGTTCCTGCCCCTCTGCAAAATGGACAGAAGGAACAAAACTACAAACAACATCTGCCTGCTTCTGCTTCTGCTCCCGCTCCAAGCACCAATTTTCTATAAAATCCTGAGCAATCCCATCCTGTGGCCCAGGTCCCATCCCCTGTGGGCAGGCCTGGCCCAGGGGCTGGCATTGCACAGCAGATCAAAGCAGCCCCTGCTGCTGAGCCTTGCCCCAGCTCCCCTCCTGGCAGCCTCTCAGCCCTGCTGCCCTCAGTGTCTGACTGCTCCCATCAGTGTTTTTAATCACTCAGGATCATTTAGAGCCCTGCTCTGCACCCAGAGCTCAGCCCTGTAAATGATTTCTCCTCTCCCCCACATTCCCCAGCATGGACAGGGATGTTTTCCCCAGCTCTGCCTTCAGACTCATTAAGAGCAGCAGTATCACTTTAATCAGCCTCTTTAAAATAAGAACTCCGTGTGCAAACTGACAAAGTCATTCCCTAGGTCCTGCCAAGCCCTTTGCCGTAGGCAGAGGAGCTGAGACGTCCCTCAGCATCAATTTTGTTTGTTTATTTATAAAGTTCACATGTTTGATCTTTGTTTAGCAACTGTTTTCATCTCCCTGTCCAGTGGTAAGAACACAGCAGTTCTTCTCTTGACTCAAAGAATCATGAGTTCTCTTTTCCCAGCTCTGGAAAGCATCCAGCACCAGCTCAGAGAGCTCATCCCAAATTTAGCCAGGCTCTGAGGGGAGAAGGGAGCTCCCCTCCACTGCTCACCTCTCCCAGGCTCTGGGTGTCACCTGAAATTAGGACTTTTCAGAAATTACCTCCTCACTCATTCACCTCCCTGGCTGTGATCACTTTTAACGTTGCCATCACGACCCCAGTTTGCTCAGTCTCAGCTTCTGGCAGTCCTGAAAAAACCCTAACCCAGGTTAAAACTCTCTGGTACTGCCTGAGCTGCTGCAAAAGCAAAAAGACAGTAAAGAAACCCATCTGAAACCCAGAACAAGAGCCCTCAAATCCTGGAATTCTGTAATGGCATCAATTCAATCTCAACTCCTGAAATGGCCACTCAGGGGATAAAGTTGGACCAAACTTGAGATATTTTTTTGGTGTCTTTTTAATCAAATCTCACATCTCTGAAAATCTGTATTCCCCAGAAAAACAGGCCACCAAGATTTGTTCTTAACTTTCCACTTAAAATCTGCAAAAAATCTCACTTCTCCTAAAGCAATTGTGGGAAGTCATTATTTCTCAAGTTGTTCTTGATTTTAAGAAAGCTCTAACCTTTCAGGGGCACCACAGCTGGTTAAAATGTCAGAAAGAACACCAATTCTGCCTTAAATCACATCACCACTGAAAAAACCCTAAACCTGAATGCCAAAAATGAAGAATACAATTACTAATAAGTTGTGTTGTGTAGCTCATCCCATCACCCTGCAGTCCTGGGTTACACATGAAATCTTCAGAAATAAGAGAAAGATCTGCTTGGTAGTGAAAATATAATTTTATTTAACAATAGCTGCCAGCAGTATACTGGTATATCTGTAAAAGATGTTCCAGAAAGTGAAAGACAAAAGCAAACTACAACAAATTGTATCAACTCTTCAAGTATTTCTGCAAACCACGCTCCAATCCTTGATGTCCTCCTGTCTCGGGAGTCTCCATCCCCTAAATCCTGCTCCCACCAAAACAAAAAACCAAAATCCGAGAGTTGGTGGCACAGGTTCTGAGGCAGATGGAGCATTTCTCACTTGGGTTACAGCCTTCTCCTGAAAAATATTCCCTGGATGTGTTCAGGTGGTTCTGAGTGGCAAAGGGAGAGCAGCAGAGTTGGCTGCACTTCACCACTTTTTGTTCTGCACCCAGATAGGCATCGGTGGGTTTGGCTCCAGCAGCTCCCATTTATTCCTGTCTGTGCTCCTTTGATACCAAATGCTAATTTGCTGCTTTAGCATAAAAATTTGATTACATCTCAGTTCTTATCAGGGAGCTGCACGCAGCCCTCGATCAGTTTGGGCATGCCCAGTGCAGAGAAAACACCGAATTTATGGGAAAATGCAAAGCTAAAGCTGGGACTGCCCGTGTGGGACACCCAGGGAAGAGATGGACAGGGAAGCTGTGGAGGGATGGAATTGTCCCACAGGTCCCACATGCAGCCTTTCCACAGCAGGGATCTCTTCAAGAAGGAAAGCTTTGTTAAGAGGAGAAAAAATAATAGTAATAATAATAATAATGATGCACCTAGGATAATCTGTTCTCCCACACAAAAACAGGGTGCAGGTGATGGATTTTCCCTTTGTGCTCAGGAAATACACAAGTCACCTGTTTTAATGCGAATTTAAGCATATTTCAGCTTGAGAATAAAGTAAGTTATTCAGCATGCTAATACATGCAACCAACTTGCAAAGTGGAATGCCTACTTGAAAGGGTAACTGCTGTTTTTAAATTGGAGAAGGGGCTAGAAGCAGCATTTTAAATTTAAACAGGGGGTAGATTAATTGCTGTTTGATGAAATTAAAAATGCATTTAAAGATCAGATTGTAAACAAGTTGACAGAAGTCAAGAATTTACATAGTTATGAAAGGGCTTTTTTAATTAGTGTGGAGCTGGTGATTGGGGCCAGATGAAAGTGCTCTGCCCACACCAGACGCTGCCTTTCCCCGCTGCTCTGCAGGGATCACCTACGGAGCTGGGAGCTGCTCCTCTCCACCAGATTCCTGCTGCCTCCCGAGCCAGGAGGGGCTGGGCAGCTCCTGCCACAACAAAACTGCAGCAGGAAGCCTGGAAGACACCAGGGCCAAGCTGGTGCTCCTTGGAATTCCACCTCTGAGGGAAAGGCTCCGCTGCGCCCAGATAAGGAATCCACTGGTCACAGACAGAGCTTGAACTCTGTTTACAAGCTCTCAGACACAATTAAAACACTGAGGGAGAAGGAGAATGGTTTGGAGGCTGCCTGAGCAGCAGAGGGGATGGATTATCTCCAGAAGAAGCTGGAGTTGGTGTTTAAGGAGGGGGGGGGGGTTTGTTTGCAGCACCCCAGAGCTCCTGGCTGTGGGTGCTCTGCCCTCTGCACTCCAGGGATGATTCCCTGGGAAAGGAGCATGGCCTGGCTCCTCCAATCCCATCCACACAACTTCCAAGGGCCATCCTGATCTACTTTTGAAAACAGAGCTAAGAACTTAACAAAGATATGCCCACAATCACGTGCTTCCTACAGTTCTGTGATCTCTACGATGGCCAAGAGCACCAAAACAAGGGGGGTTGGGGTTTTTTTTCCACCCTATGTGTCATTAGAAATGCTGTTATCTAAATAAAAAGTCATTCCTTTTCCTAGATGTCACGTTGTAGCAGAGGCTGAAGCCCTACAGAGGATTCTTATGGCTGAGGAACTTTATTCAGGAGGGGAAGGTGACATTAGAATACAGGAATCATTCAAGGGCTACAGTGAAGGATTTCCTAACCAGGTCACTCCCCAGGATTCTCCCTCTGTGCCTAAACATTCCTGTACCAAATCAGAACAGGGATTGAGTGGATCTAAGAGAGTTGCCTTTGAAAGAGGATGTGACAGGATTGCTAAGTGCCTTTACATTGGAATTCTAGCTCTAGGAAGGCAAGGCAAGGCACCACAAGCCAGGTGTACAAATATGGATCTGGGTCCCTACCTGTTCTATGTCCAGCTAACTCCATGGGTACATAAAGTAGCAAAAGCAGGAGGCTTAGAAAAGTCAGGCTGGTTTTCAGAAAGCCAGTGCTTACCAAAAAAAAAAAAAAAAAAAAAAAAAAAAAATTTAGTGTATAAAAGTGTTTATGTGAGCATTTCCACGTTATTGCAGAATGTTAAATATTCCAAGAACAACCTAGCAGGAATAGCACTTTCCAGCTTCTAAAATCAGTTAAATATAAAAGTATCTTTACAAAAAAATAGGCATATAAGTCTAGCATTCTTTGGAGTTGTTTATGATGGTCTTTTAAAAATAACCTAGCAGTTTATTTCGTGCATCAAAACCATTAATTTTAAACAAGAAAACTATTCCCTGGTTTAGAAACATTTGAAAATTGCTTTTAAAAAAATTGTAGTGCTATTCCTCAGTGTTGCTGTATAAAGATTTAAGTATAGGAGTGCAATGATTATGAGTATGCAAAACTGCAGTCCAGGTGCACAGAAACAACTGGGATAAATTCCATGCAAAGGACTGGATTCCACCAGCATTGCTTTACAAAATTCCCAGATTTCCTTTCAGGAAATTAAAAAAACCCCAAACAAACTATCATTTTAAGGCAAATGTTCTCTTTAAAGGTCACTTTAGCTTTCTTCAGGGAAGAAAGGGCATGAAAAAGTTCCCATTTCATGGCTCTCAGTCCATTTTGCATCACTAATCATTGCACTGCTATTCCCCACCCAGAGTTAGGACACTACAGTTTTCATGGACTTGGGCTATGACAGAACAGAATTTTAAGTAAAAATCACCAAAAAGATCTATACAAAACAAAGGCTCTTAACTACCAAAAAGAAAGCCACTTGCAATTCTTAAGGTGAACACGGGGCAGCTTCCAACTCTGCTGTTTCCTGATGGTAAATCCTGACAATTATTTGTTTGCTGCAGCTCAAAATTCAGACAATGCAGGTGTTTAAATCTCCTCAAGCTCTTGAAGACACAATAAACATCAACTCTGAGCTTTGAGCTTCCTGCCCCAGCTCTCAAGCCTGGATTCAAATTTCCCTGATGCTGAGGTCATTCAAATCCAAGGTTCACATTGAGTCCATTCTCAACCATTCCCGTGACTTCAAATCCAAGAGATTTCAAAAAAAATATAACAAAACAAACCAACAAAACATTGCCAAATATTTTGCAAATGGCTCTTTTGGATACTAAGTTCCCTTCTCTATGTAAATAGGATAGACAAGCAGGTACAGTTCAATGTGTCACAGGTGTGTACAGATCTTCTGGAAAAGCAATAAATCCCAAAATACATAAATATTCCTTGTACCATACAGTGAGACAGGATCCTAAACCAATTCCTGGACAAATCATGGACCAAATGTTTACAGAGAAAAGCAGCCAGGGCAAGCCAACCCTTCACACTGAAGAATCCAGAGTCACCCCAGTGCAACGGGAACGCGACTGCATCGATCATATTCAAAGGCTGTGAGAGGAGGTCAGGAAAAAAACAAGCCTGTAATTAAAGTCTGCAAACTTTAGGTAATTACTGTACCTGGTCTATCCACCGTGACTTGGAGTAACTGCGAGTTCATGCAAAAAACAATTGCTATTTGATATGAAAAGAGCAGTCTGTTAGAAGCATTGTTAGGGGTATGCAGGAGTCATCCTTTGCAAGTGCTGATTACTTGGTGAGTCTCTTGGCTACATCACTGTAAGCTATTTCAATCTCCTTGTCTCCAGGACAGGTGTTGGTGAACTCATCCCTGCTGTAGGCATTTGTCAGGTATCTCCAGATCCCTGTCATCTCCTTGGGAATCTCGAAGTTGCGGTATTTTTTGGCCACCACCTGGAATGAAAGAATTACAGTATGAATTCACATCCTTAACTTCAAACGCTTTTCTCAGTCTCTTGTGAAGTTATCCTTCCACCTTGGACACTTGGAATGGCTCCTGAAGTTTCCAGAAGCTGTTGCTGAGGGATGCTCCTGGCCTGGCTGTTCCTCAGGGCTGCTCCTGCCTCGCTGCCTTTGGGATTTCCTCAGCCAGGGAAACTCTCCTGCAGCCAGGCAGAAACTGAGCCTGTGGCTCCATCTGCAGTACAGAGCTGACAGATCACTGCAGGCAGGGAGAGGAACCAAACCACACTGATGTGGGCACATCTGCACTCCTGTGGTTATCCCAGGCTGCCTCCTCCAGGATTCCAGCTTGGTTTTATTTTATACATCCCCTTTATTTCCCACTCTGTCGTTCACTTTGTTCTGGAGCAGTTTACTCTGCAGAAGTGAACAGACACCACTTCAGCCATTCCCTGCTCACCTGATCTTCACCTTCCTCCTCTTTGTGAGCTCTGCAGCTCCCTGTGACCACGAGGTCAGAGCAGGGAAATGGGTTTGGCTCCTGCCATTCAAACCCTCTGCTGCCCACAGCTTCACACCTGCACTGAACAGCTCAGGGCCCTTGTGAGTGACTCAAACCTTGCACAATTTCAGGTGTTAACAGGGCAGTGAAGCTTCCAGACAGCTGAAATCAGCTGGGCTCAGGAATGTCACAAACAAGAAATATTTTGTCCTGCATTTCCACTTGAAACCCCTCAGGTTTTACCTTGACAATGTGCAGCTTGGGCAGCAGGTTGCAGTCAGCCAAGGTCATCTCGTTGCCATCCAGGAACTTTCGGGTGGAGACGGTGACATCCTCCAGGCTGTTCTCATCGATCTCGTCAGGGAGAGGGGAGTTCAGGTACTCATCCAGCTTCTGCAGGGTTTTCAAGAGGCCACGTTCTAAGGCTGCACAGGAAGGGATGATTTCAACACAAATTAGAAACTGAGACTGGTACCAGATCTGAAATACAAACCCCACATCCCCATGGTACCCAGAAACACTGAAGGGTTTGTAGCCCTTGGTCGGTTTTTGTGCTGGAGCTGCCTCTGTGCTCACCAGAACACTGAAACTGGACCAGAATCTCTCTAAATATCCCACAAATGCAGTTTATTTAAAAGCTGGCTAATACAGGAGTTTGCACTAATTTAAAATACTGTAAGACTGCCCACAAGGGTTTATTTTTGGTTTAAAAAGTGGCTTATGCCAGTTTCTTAAGACTGTGCCTAACTGGCTTAAACTGATTAGAATTAAGCTATGCTGGGGTTTATATACATTTAAACATAATCTGTTTAATGTCACATGCTCAGCAAACAGCCCTGACCAAGCACAGAAAGGTGCTGGAATACAGCAGGATATGGAATGCAGCAGCAGAGGGCAGCACATCCCATAAAATCCCCATTTATTGCCCAACTGTTTACAAATATTTTGCATCTCTCCCTTTGAAATGCAGCAGAAAGGAATCCTGATTCCTTGAGTTTGGTTTTCCCTCCAAGTACTTTGAGGACAAAATTGATTTGTACTGAACTACTCAAAGGTCAGACTGAATTCTTTGATCTCTCAAGTTAAATCTCCTGTTTTCCCTCCACAGAAAGGTTTTAATCCTTTTAAGTGACACAAACTAAGCTTAGCTCAGAACTCTGAATGGGAGCTCTCAGTCCTGGAGAGGTGAAATAAGTGCAGCAGATGCACAGAAATTCATCCACTGGGACACGACACAAACTCTGCCTGAAATTTACTTCTGGATGTTAAAATATTTGTTCTTCATTCAAGAGTTTTGAGTGGCTGCTGCACAGAGAAGATCCAATGGCACAAATCATGCCCACCCTCCTGAAATTCTGAAGTTCTTCAAAGTGTGCAAATCTTTGATGTTAACTTTGAGCAAGATTTAATTCATGAGACTCCCTCAGGTGTCCATGAACATGCAGCTCAATCTGTCAGGGAGCCACTTCCCCCAGAGCTGCTCTGAGAAACACAAGGCAGTGAAAGCAGGAGTGCACTGTCCCCCCAGTGACCCACCTTCATTAGCTTCTGGTCTGGAGTTCTTGATAAATGCAGAAAATTTGGCAAATATGTCCATTCCAGCAGTGTTGGATTCTGGATGCTTTGGTGAGAGCTTCAGGTACCTGAAAAGCAGCAAGGAGCAGATGTAGAGCACGTTTAGCAGAGTGGTGCTCATTATCTATTAACCAGCACAAAGTGGCCCTTTGGGACTAATTCATCCTTTTCCAGATTGCTTCTGCAGTGCAGTATCACACACCAAGGGTTTTAAACTTTCCAGAGGAACACCAAAGCACATCCCTGCTTTCTGATCAGACATTTGTGACAAGCAGAGTGTCTGAGGCAGCCCAGGGTCTCTCTTAAGCCAGTGCTGCCAAGGGGGCACATCACAGACCTGTCAGCAGCAATACAGGGGTTTCCATTTCAGTTAGCATCAGAGAGTTATGGACTCCACATCTTTGAACAAAAAACCTCAAGTCTTGCCATGCTAAAAAGACAAAACAGTTCAGTGTGTGAAAGGCAGTGTCTGGATCTGCCTGCCAGCTGAAGAGTAGAAAGCCAAGAGTCTGGAGAAAGTTTGAACACATTAAAACAGATTCTCACTGTAGTTCAGGGCTAAGTTTTGTACAGCAGACTCATCTTCATGTGCATTATTTGGACACAAATGTGCCTGTCACCAAAAGGAAGAGTTTGAAAGTGCAGCAAGGATGGCAGGGCTACACAAAGGATAGTTTAAAAACAATCTTTAAGAGAAAACAGTTTTTGATATAAAGGTGAGGGAGCTGAGGGGAGAAAGGTCTGACAAGAAGAACCATCTTCCATGTCTTCAGTTTATCGATGCTGGAAGAATGTCTTAATTAGGGCAGAAATCCCCTGTGAGAACTGTGCCTATCTGAGGTGACAAATTATCACTTTAACACTTACTTGGGTGGGGCCAGAACGTCTTCCAGGAACTCTTCGATCTTGTTCACATCTGTCCTCACTTCCCCATTGTATGTGATGAAGGGTGGGTGAGTGCCTGGAGCCAGATTCTGAAGGTCTGCTGGTTTCCTGGGGTGAGATGCAAACCCATAAAGAGCAAGCAGGGGACAAAAGGGCATTGCTACAACCACAAAAGCACTGCTGAGGTTTTCACATCCTCACTTTCAAACAGACACCACCACTTTTCTTTCTAAAAAGTGAGTTTACAACTGAACATTTTGAATACACTCGCTAACAATGAATTTAGAACAGTTAGAAACAATTCCCTCCTAGGTGTGGCTGTGTTTATTCTCAAGTCAGTAGGATGCTGACTAGCCCAGGGATATCTATAGACACAGCACACAAACACTCTCCCTCTTTCCCAAGCCCCACAGAACAGTTTATATATAGCATAATCTGTGCTAATCCTCCCCCCTCTCACAGAGCTGCTCTGGAAACAAGCAACAGTGTATAAACCATTTATTACATGCCCAGGGAGTTTGGTTCCAGGCAGGCTGACAGATGCTTAAACATCGTGTTTGAAATGATGCTTCAGTGAAAATAAAGCTGTTTACAAACAAGAGCAGCACACCTGGGAGAGGAATCCCCACACTGGTATTAGAGATGAGAGAAACAGCAAAAAGCTGAAATACTCAGATTTTCTAACTCCAGCATTCCTAACTAACATTTCCCTCAGGCAGAGCCACCACCTCCTGCTGGCCCAGCAACAACAAACACTGGCCCAGCTGAAAACTCTGCCAAGGTAAAGCTGCCCCTTGGTTCCTGTTTGAGCAAATCCAGACTGCACCGTAACCCTGAACTGGGATTGAGCCCTGTCCAGTGGGGCCACGTTTCCCAGCCAGCTGCAGGCATCCAGGAACTGGATTTACTGGAAACTGGAACTGCAGTTCAAGAAATCCTCCTGCCAGCACCAGACAGGAGACTGAACTGGTAACATGCACAAACCCAGTCCTGCAGGCAGCATGAGAAAGCAGCATGTTCAGGGAGAGCTGGACTCTAAACTCAGCACAGTTTACAAGTTTATCTTGTTTTCCATTTCTTACAGAATTAAGAACCCCTGCCAGAATTTCATGTCCTGCCCACTGCTGCCCCTTTAATGCTTAGTTGTAGGACTGAATGAGAAAGTGATTTTCATACTTAAGAATACTCCACACCCTGCTTTGAGCCAGGGGATGGAAATCTTATGAATGCAAGAGTTTAACTCTTTTCAATTTTGAAGCTTCTGAGAAGTTATTTCTCACTAAGAGTTGCCACCACTCTCTCACTTTTAGGATTTAAAGTCTGTCATCGGGTAATGCTTTAAGGAGCTTAACACTTCATTTAAACACAGCTTTGTAACTCCCAACAATTACAGGAAGTCATCGTGGCTCCCTTCCAGTTCCCCATGTTGGCCAGATAAAATTCCTCAAAAGGAATGTTATTTTAAAAACAAACAGGGGCAAGACCACCGGATCTGCAGCAACACTATCAAAGGCAAGCTTCAGTTCAGAAACAGATTATTGCACAGAACTAACCAAAAACCTTCCCCAAAGAACCACAGTGCACCTCAGAGCACTTTATTCATCCCCTCAGACCACCTGAATCTTTCAGGAGAAGGAAAGCAGAGATTAAGATCCCACAGGCCAGGCCCAAACACAGCTCAGGGTTTGACTTCCAGGGGATTCTAACCAAGCCCTGCTTCAGCACAGCCCTGGGAGCACAAACACACAGGAACAGCCTCAAAAGGCTCAGAGTACAAATTCCCTTAACAGTCAAACAACAAGGCAATTAATCTAACAGCAAAGTTTTACTTCAGAGATAAAGCTGGAGAGCTTAAAAAACCAACCAAACCCCAACAAAAAACCCCTTCTCTAACCACTCCAAATAATTCCAGGATGGTTTGTGCCTACCCCAAAGTTTACCAGGGGTTTTGGAGGCAGGGCCATGTTAATTATCTGGCCACCACTACCCCCAGATTAAGGTGTAAACACCTCATGGCTTTGCCACAAACCCGAAGAGCAATTAGCATGCAAATTATGTCTTGTAGAGCAGCCCCCAAATGGAAGACATTTATAAATTACACAAGTACTGCAATGAGGATCTGAAGAGTAACACCGGGAAAAGTCAGCACTAAACCCCCAGTTCCTCAGCAGTATTTCACACTGAAAGTTGGATTCACCTCTGGGCAGTGTTTAATATTTAATTTTAATATTTAATGTCGTTATTTAAGCTTTGCCTCTCCAAGGAACTGCGAAAACTCCAAATGAAGAAGTCTCAAACAGGATTTCAGCCCTCAGCTGAAGGCAAGCTGGCCCTGACTGCTGTTCCAAGCCCAACAAATGGTTTGTGCACTGCAGCTCTGCTCTGGCCCCCAGAACAAGCCAGAGCTCTGAGCACTGAAATGCTGCTGCCCAGAAGGGGAAGAATGAAGCCTCTGTGTGGCCAAAGAGAGGGAAGAAATGCCTGATTCCTTGCAGAGGGTGGGACTGCCCTCCTCCTTTGCCTATGTGCATATTTTGTGTGTTGAGAGCAGAGCTGAGAGCTGCAGAATGTGCTTTTGTTAGCAAAGGGCAGTCATGGAGAGGAAAGCATGGCAGAATCAGGCAAAGCAGGCTCAGATTTTCCTGTGTCCCAAGCAGTCCCTCACTTGTGAACTTTTGTACCCAGCCATGACCTTTCCAGGCTCACAAACAGACAGAGCTGGCCTTGCTCTTGTGCAGCAGTGACGTTACCAGGCACAGGCAAGCAAAGCCTTTTTTTCTCTTCTTGGCCAACAAAATAAATTCACTTGTTTCAAACAATTCCTGCTCTGCTCTTCAAGTTTGTGTCTAAAAGGAACAAAGAGCAGAGGAGATCATTGGTTTGAATAATGTGCTCATAAAAGCAGTTTCTTGTGACAATATTAAGGCACCACCTAACATTTATCGTTCTGGTAGTGATAACAAGGGAAAACAGCCCCATCTGATATCAAACATTTCCTATTAAGGACTTAGCTGGATGTGATGCTTTGCAAGCCGGGTATTGATCAATCCACCGTGTTAAAGTTGCATTTATGGGCATTTAAATAAAGTCTAAAAGGAATTAAGTTTGTATCAATATCCACTCCAACCTGATTTATCCTTTGTTTCCTTTCCCAGAGAAGCCCTTCAGTGCACAGCACAAAGGTGGTTTATTTGACCTATTCCCCTGCAGATCTTTAATTTTGTGTTTTCCCCTCCTCGACAGGAAAAAAGAAATCTGAAAGAAAGCTTTCCTTGTGTAAGGAAGGTCAACTTTCAACATCTGCAACCAATTTGTACACCAAAAGTTACTCTTACATCCCATTCCCCCATCCAATTAACTCCAAGTTGCCAAGGGGACACAAAATAAAGCCAATTCATCAGGAATATTTGGCATTTTAATGACATCTAAACTGGTTCAGCAATAAGAAGCCTAAAATATCTGTGTCCACCTTCTTGTCCTGCCCACCCCAGTAACTGCAATAAGTTCAAAAACCCCAAAACTAAAGGAAAAGGAAATCCCAAACTGCCAACAGCCCACAAACACAAATTCTGCTCCTGAGCCTCCACAAAGCTCAGTGGAAGATGTGACACATTTGGTTTATGGGGCTGGCAGCATCAATATTTGCAGGGAAATCCCACAGTGGCCAGAAAAGCTCCTTGAGCAGCCACAAACACACCCTGAGCTGACAAAAGCTGCTTTCTCCCCCTCACCACACGTGGAAGTCTTTAGCACTCCTTGCCAGCACTGAAGCAGCAACTTTAGTGGTTTTTAAAACCCAAACAAGGCACCTCCCTCAACAAAATCACAAGAGGTTAAGTCCAGCAGGGTGATTTCTGCCTTCCATGCTGGATTCGGTGCAGAACACTGTGTTTCTGTTGGCTTTATTCCTGAAATTCAGGTTTGGAGGCACTGGCAGCCTCCCCTCTCTGCAGAGCTGTGACCAGCAGGGTTTTCCATCAGTGCTGGGAAAACATGACTTCACACCCAAAGCAAACACAGGGCCCCTGCTGAATTTAGCACTTTCATAAAAAAGAATGGCCAGCCTGAGGAAACTCAGACTCCTGGATTCACTTCTCACTGTTTTTAGCCACCAAGGTACTCATTTCATAGAGGAGAAGATGCAATTTAGGTGGCACACAGCATCATGACTTATCTGGCTGACACTGAACAAAGGCAGAATATTCTACATTTTATTCCTACCCATTTCGCTTGGATTTACCTCAGGGACAGGTATTTTCATTATTATTGCATAATAACCACAATTATTATTAAAAACATTAAGAAAAGGAGGAGGCTGCACATTATTTGTGACAATTACCAACAATCACTGGAGATTTGACCAGACTAAAGATAGCCATCCCCACTTCGAATATCTTGATGTGAAATTAAGTAAAAGAAGATTCAATATTCAGTTACAAAAGACTTTGTGTGAGTTTTACAGAAGAGCATCACTGAACAAATTCAAGAGAACTTACCATTACTTTTGGTTAAACCATCACCATTTACATCCAGGTTGCCTCAGTTATTTATTAGGGCAGATTTTAATTTCAGTAAGCCATAAAAGCTCTGGCCAAAGCTTTGTTCCACCAAGGGTGCTGAACTCTTGCTGCTGCAACAAATCAAGTATTTCTTACCTCTTCAGGTCCACTGTGGTGACACTGAACACGACTCCCTTCAGCCACAGGATCATGAAGAGCCTCTGGGAGAAGGGACAGTTTCCTATGCTCTCTCCATCACTGCCAGCCTGCAGGACAGAACACAGCATTAATCTGGGGGTAGGACTGTGCCATCCACACATCTCACCAACACTGGAACATCTTTAGTTAAACACACGCTCAGCACAGCTGAAATTGCCACAATTGTGAAGTTTTTACTTGTCATGTCCTCTAGCTGCTCAAAAATTGTATAAAACAATATTTCTGTTATCTCTGACACTGACAATGCTGCAGCTGCCCTTGGCATCCTCCTCTGAGCAGCCACACCTTCTGATGGCAGTTTTCCAGTGTCAATGTTGTTCTTTGCTCTTTATTATTCTTTTTTCTTTCTTCTCCAAGGCATAGCTAATTAATTGGAGTCATCTTCCAGCTCAGTGCCTCTATCTCTCCCTGTGCAGTGCACCAGGGAGCCAAATGCAGGCAGGAACTGAGAATTGATTGTGCTGCAGGTGTTGTGAGGAAAGACATAACTGTGAGTACATAGAGACTTCACTGACAATTAAATAATATCCCAAAGCCACTTTTTATAGGCAATTTATCAGTCAGGCTTTGTCCTTCCACAACAAAGGTCCATTAGAAAGCAGCAGTGAGCTCCCCAGTGATAGCACACATCTCATCATCGCTCTGACAATGAAGGATGCATTGCTGAGTTGGAAAATTTTAGTTTTTACTGGGCTAGAATGAGGCACTGGAAACCTTTGTTATAAAATTCAACCCTCTGAGAACTGGTTCAGTACTTAAAGCAGCCATATATATCAGATTATCCTGATGTGTACTTTATATTAGATGAGTTTCAATGGATTTTGCTTATTATTATTATTAGAGTCCTTCCAAGAGTGATGTTCATTGTACAATTCTCCAAGCCTGGCCAATTCTTTCATCATCACAGTGAGGAGAATTCACAAAGACTCTGCAGGTTAAGAAGAGTAACAGCAGGATTTCCAAAGGCCAGGAAAAGAGAAAGCTTTTCAGTGGAACTCAAATTCAGAAAGCTGCTTTGGGTTTTGTGAAGTCGTGGGGCCTTTGCAGATGAAGCTGAGTCTCCTTTAACAGTGGTCAATAAGTAGCAGGACATGAGGATTTATAAATGAATTAATTTTCCTATAGCTAATGGATTCAGTTCTGCAAGTGTTCCTCCTGTCAGAGTTTCCAAAGACCTGGCTGTAGATAAAGAGTCCGTTTTCTCCAAACTTTTATTAGTGTCATTAATGAAGGCTTGAAGGAAAAAGGACGATATCATTCTGCCATAAACTACAAATTGCCTCCTTTATCTTTGGAAAGTAAAACCAAACTTGCAGCAGATTATTGTTTCTGGATTGTCCTAAACTCTGCCATGGGTCTGCTCAGGAGCCAATTCTGGAAGCATCCAGGAAAAGAATAAAGAGAGGCAGTTTGGGGACTCTGCTCTCACTCTGTGCCTGTGTGAGGATCCCAGCCCTGCCTCATCCCCACACTCCTCCTAGCAGTGATTTCCCTGTGCACTCTCCATGCAGCAGCTGTGCTTTTATGGGGGTTAATATTTAACACATCACTGTCCCTGCACACAGCTTTCAGCAATTCCCACCACAGTTACATCCCTGTGTTTGCACTGGAACTGACATTTCCTACAGGTGAATTACAGGTTTATATTCATCTGCTTTTCTGCTGCCACGTGTCAGATCTGATCTACCTGGAAAAAGGGATTGAAAAACACAGCACTGCATCCCATCTAAGGAAAATACATATTTTGTACTGCCCAGGGTGATTCATGTTTTGAAGGAGAAGTAATTCTTTGACGCAGATCTGATCTCAATCAACTTAAAGCAAAGCCTGAGTTACACTGCAGAAATCCCCATCCCATTAAACTTTACTTGGCCCACTGGAATCCAAGGCAAAGCTACTTTAAGACTGTAGAACTGCACAAAAAGTTGTTTAAAATTTCATAGCACTGACCTGTGGCTTTCACAAAGATCCTCCTAAGCCAAAATCGAAGTGACCAAAAAAGGTCAAATGCATTTACTTATCCCAAAACTTTCCTTCTCTCCCAACACAAGTGCAACATTCAAAGTGAACAACCAACCCACAGCCTCTGCTTTGGTGTAAGCAAGACAGGCTTTGGGGATTATTTGAGCCAGAAGAGGGGATTAGAGCCCAAGAACACCCAGAGCTCTGAACAAACCCTGATGCGCTCCCAGAGCCCAAGAGCCCAAACGGAGCCCAGACTTTTCTGTCTGCAAACGTTTGTCCCACTTCTGCTCCAAAAAGTCCCGAGTTATTCTGAGCACATACTGGAAAAGGAATGCACTCAGAATGCCAAGAAACTTTGGCTGCAGTGCTCTGGAGCTGAGGAATTCTGCTCTGTAACTGTTTGCCCGAGAGGCCCATTTTGTGTCTGTGTTTTGTGTCCAGCCAGCCCTGGATCCTCCCTCAATCCAGGGATTCTCCTCTCACAGTCACCACTTTGGTGGATGCTCCTGCAAGAGTCACTCCTGGCTCTGATTTTCTCCCCTAGGACAGAGCTGTGCTGGCAGAAAACTCGAAACTTTACATATTGCAAGGATATTCTGAAATCTGATAGAATTTGTCACACAGGGGGTTAATAATGGAATAATTGGTGCTGGTCATTGCCTTGTCTTGGCATTCAGGCCATAAAATTCCAGGATATCTTCAGTGTCTAATCCTCATCACCATCAGAGTAAAGCAAATATTAAATGTTGACTTCTTTGCACTAACCTCAGCATAGGTTATTTGTTATTTAACAAGGTTATAGCCTTTCTGTACTGAAAAGCTTTGGGGTTTTATTTAAAATCTTTTCAAAAAATCTTTATTAATATTGGTAATATTACTAATGCCAAACTGCCTGCAATTAGGGCTAATTTCCAATTCTACCATTGCCCACTGAAGGATATGTACTAAAAACCTCACCATATATCTAATTTCACTGGATTTCAGGTTTTCAATTGTAGGGATTAGGACCACACAGAGAAAAAGTGCCACACCTCACACACAGTGAGGAAACGTGGAATTTTTCACTTGTGTGCTACCCTCTACTAATGGAATTGAATTTTAAAAACTTCTGAATTAAAAAAAAAAAGGTGGCACAAAGGACTTGGTTAATTGTGAGACGTGGCACAGGGAGAGCAGAGCACAGGCACGCCAGAGCACGGCCCCACAATGCTCTGTGAAAACAAATAAAGCTATTTTTAAAGAAACATTAAATAAGAAAGGAAGTTCAAACAAGAATGGGAGAGTTCCAAGGCAGCAACACCAATCAGCTGCTCATTGAGAAGTCAGCCTGGTTTATCAGAGGCACAGTGAAATCCTGGCACCTCCCAGTGCCCGGCCCATGCAGGAATGGCAGCCCTTTGGAAAGGGAAAAACCAAAAAAAAATCCACTAATCCCAGTGTCTGGAAGTCTGAGCTTAGCTCAGAAGCCACCTCCTCCCTTTCTCTTCCCCTGAGCAGTGATTTCATTCAAATGAGACTGTTTTTCCAAAAAAACAAAACCCCAGAGAGTACCAGTAATCACACATCTGTTTGAGAGGCTGAACAAGCTAAAGGGAAGGAAAAAAATCCATTTAAATTGTGAAATGTTTGTCTTTACAGCTGCATAAAAATTAACCTGAGTCCTGACACGAGAACCTGCGTGGATTTACCTCAGCAAGGGAGTGCTGGAGTTTATTGCAAGACTAACAAAAAACCAGACAAGCAAAGAAACGCTAAAAGGGCACAAAGTCCTTATTATACAGCACAGATCTGAGAGATCTGAGGGTTCCTAAAATCCTTGGTCCCAAAGATTTCTGCAAAATTGTTTCAGATATTACCCAGTTAAAAGGAGCCCACTACAAGTTTCCCAAACTGGATCAAGTAACTGCATAATAATAATAATAATAATAATAAAGTCAAAGTGCATGTGATGAGCAATGTGATACAGCTCAGTCTCTGCCTGCAAAAATAAAACAAAAGGAAAAGGCAGAACACCAGAAAAACATTTCTTAATTTACCCAAAACTCTCAAGGGAATTTCTCCCAGATCTGACCATACCAGAAGTGGTAGATAAGTTTGGATGAAGAGGGATAAATTGATTTTAAAAGCATCTCACAGAATACTTTTCACCAAAGACAACTACTGGAGCCATCTGATTGCAGCACCAAGGAAATCCCCACTCCTCTAAATAAGAAATGGAAAACCCCACCCCTCTAAATAAGAAATCTGCACTCTGCAAAGTGTAGAGGAATAATGTTCCAGCCAATAAACAGATTGGGGGAAAATGAAAACAAATGAGAGGATATGTTCAAATTGTGAACCCAGCAATCCTGAAATATGTCTCGAGTTCTAACAATGAAAACCAAACCTGCTGAGAAAACTGCATGAGCAACCCAGCATGATGCAAAGGCATTGCCTCAAACCAGCAGATAACAATCAATTCTGCATGTTTAATGAGCAGTAAGCTCATTCCAAAAGTGAGTAATTAATAATAATCCTTTAAGGATTACTGTTTTGAGAGGAAATGGTTTAAGGTGAATTAACAAAGCAATTCAAGTGAAAAACCTGCAGCAATTCCAAGGTCTGAGATAAAGGAACAGAGAACACAGAAAGGAGTGGGTTTGATGTTCCACACATGAAAAGGGTCTGGGTGTATCAGCTCAAATCCTTGGACCTTTATCTTGCCAAGCTGAACAGCCAGAATTCTGTGGTGCTCATTGAGGGTGTTTTCAGATAAGATGTGAAGAATTACAGCCATGGAAGGAGTGGCAGTAACTGATGTAACAAATACTCCCCACAGTGCCATTATCCCAGCTGTGGATGGATGAGCCTCAGGGATGCTCTGTGCACCAAACCAGACCTTAGAGGCTCCCAATGGCTCAAATATTGATGAATATTGATACTTCCCTCTTATTCAAACAGCAAAACAAGTGACAAGGTAGTGAGGTGCTGGGCTGGAGAAGCTTATCTGCACTCCTTGTCACCCTCCCAGACCTGCAGTTTGAGAAGGGAGGTGGTTTGTGTTTTTAGGGGAGGAACAGGTCAGGGAGCAAGGCAGAGCCAGGCCCTGACTAAATCCGGTTCAACCAGATTTAATCCAAGGGCTGAGTGACAGGGACACTTCCTCTTGTCACCTCTGCCTCTCCAGGACAGGGCACAGCTGGGGCCACAACCTCCAGGGCAAAGCTCCTCCCTGTGCCACCAGGCAGAGCACAGAGGAACAGGGCATTTCAACACGTGGGTGGCTCAAAAATGGGGCTGATGTTGCTGTCAGCCCAAAGAAGTTCCTTCCCTGCCACAATGGACAAACCAGGAGAGGTGGGAATTAGGGAGAAAAGTCCAACAGCACATCCTGCAGATGGTTCAGGATATCAGCAGGACCTTCACGCCGTGTTTCAGTGCACATCAAATGTTTCATCCCTCCAGGGAGAGGCAGAGCAGCCACTGTGGGGACAGGCAGGAACTTAAACCTCTCATTGTCACTGTCCTAAAGCACTGACAGTGAGAAGGCAAAGCTTTCTCCAACCTTCACACGGGCAGATCACCCACAGACCCCTCACACGCTGCTCTGTGACACCTCCCTTCCAAATTCAGCCATCCTGGCAAGTATAAAACAGACTACTGGAAAAAATTAATATAGAAGATTTAAAGAAAGGTATTTTAAGGATAAATTACTGGAAGTGAACAAAATCCCAGGCACTGAGATTCACTGAAAGGTGAATGAAGAGGGCCTGGAAAGCACTCAGCACACACAGCTGGCCCAAGAGGATGTCCTGAGCCATGAGCCACAGAGGTGTGGCCAAGACTTGGGATGTGGGTCCCAGCTAGAGAGTGTGGATCACCTCATAAAGGTAAAGGAAAAAAATCCACAGGTGAAGAGAACAGAATAATGAAGATTTCAAATATTTCCCCTCAGACATTGTGCTTTTCTGGAGCTCGTCTGTGTGTTAGAATTCCCCTTAAGCTGTTCAGTATCTAATACACTCTTTCAGCCCCAAGTGCCCATTAACAGCTGACATTTGGCACGTTTATGAACCAACTGTCCTTTAAAAGGTTTTTCTTAATAGATAAGAAACTGTTGCACATTTAAAGTTCCATGTCAAGCTCTTAAAAAGAGACAGAAGCAAAGGCCAATCTCAAGACAGTTCTGGTGTCAGGGACAGGCCCTGTGTACTCCAGCTGACACCACAGCACAGCTTTTTTAAGGACTTTGAAACCTACCCTGCACATTTACTGCTAAACTGAGTTAAAAAGTCACCAAAGACCCAGTCTGAGAGCAAAATAAGCTGTAGAAACCATTAAGAAGATTTATTCTCACAATTAAGCAAGCTAACTCCTGTAATTCTTCCACAATGTTAAGAAGATTCTAAATAAAACATTCAGCCCCACTCTCCTCACTCACAGGGCAGCAGTTTGGCACTTTACATCACTTATTTCAAATTCACCTTTGTTCCATCACTCATCCTGCCTTCTCTATTAAATCTCATTCCCTATTGCCTTTGGTAACTCCAACATAACCTTCCCCAAAAACCTTTCAAATGTTTCTAAAAACCTTTCAAATGCTTCTGAGCTCAGAGGGTACCATTTCTCATAAAGGAAGATACAAAATAAGCTCCCAGCATCTCTAGCTCAGCCTTATCTTCACATGATCAGTGTGAGCCCTTCAGTGCCATTTGAAATTGAATTTTTAATTTGGTAATGCTGTGTTAAATTAAACTCTCAGCTCACAGCCACCACACCCTGCCCAAGTTCAGCTCTCCTGAACAATTTAGGCCATCACTGCTACCTTAAATAGCCATTCCTTTGAGAAAAACAGGAAAAATGGAAAACAAAAAGCATCAGGTCAGTGCTCACACCTGGAATTCTCAAAGATAATTACCTTAAGATAATTAGTGTATATTTGCTATATGCTGACTGACATTAACACACCCAGGGCAAAACCAACCTGAGTTGCTACTGCCTCTCATGAGCTTTATCACTCGTAAGCAAGTTCCACTTGAGCTGAAATTCCTTTAAACTCAAAAAATACTTCAAAATAATTAACTCAAGTCCCTGCATTTACTTGAGACCCGGCTCTTCCAGCAGGGAAAGGAATGTTTGTCAGCCCATCCAAACTGCCTCTTAAGTCATTACCTTTCTGATAAGTCACCACTGTGTCACACTCTGGACTGGAACAGTCACTGACCATTTTAGGATGATGCTATTTTTAGCCCTGTGATGCTGTTCCCAAGAAAATAATTAGCAGGCTTGTCTTGCAAACTTTCCTGCAACTCCTGCTCATTGCTGCCCACTTCTCACTGAAAAGCTTCTGGAAAATGCTGTGGGATCCTCGTGATGTGTGGAAGTAAGTTCACAGTTGAGCAGAATTTAATTAAGTGCTTTTAGTCCTTTGGAGAACGGGAATTAGTCCATGCTCATCCTTTGGGAGAATCAGATGGAGAGTCCCAAACCTGCTTTAAATACAAACCACCATTCCCTTCAGTGCAGAAATGAGCTCAATGACAGGAACACAAATCCCTGGGTTTATTGTGGACAGACAGACCCAGGACACTTCCTGCCCTGGCACAGGAAAATTCAATTATTCCCTAATGGCACAAGCCTGGCATCTCTGCTGTGCAATACTTTGAACAGGGAGTTAATGTTGAACAAACTCTGTGTGATCAGCAGGGCCACACTGACTGAAATGTGCTGGGTAACATCTTGACACATTCTTGCAATATTCTGGTAGGAAACTGTGCAAAGACAATTAACTCTGCAGCACTGAGGGTTTCTTTCACACTGCCTGAAAGTTGCCTTTGGGTCTCCAGCACATAAACCTGGAGCAGGAATTGTTCATGACAGTGATTCTCTCTCCCTGGACTTATTAAATTTGTTAAAGTACAGTGTGTGCCTTGGCTCCAGCCCAAGAGATCCATTTGCAAACCTCCCCCACTGAATCGGGAAGCATCACAGTGAGAGGAAAGAACTGCAAACTCTGTCACTGGGGCTCAGAAAAACCCAGTCAAATCTGTATCTGCAGCATTTCAGAGTTCTTCAAATAAACCTCTGACTGTGCATCACTTCCGTGGGACAGGAAAAGACAGAGCTGTGTTTGGGGTATTTGATAAGCTCATTTTGAGAGAGATGAGCAGAGAGAACAACCAGGAGCTGCTCCAGCTTCACCCTGGGCTGCTCCTCCTCCTCCAGGTCATTCCAGCCCGGCTGACTGGGACTGAGCCCTCCCAGGAGCAGAACCCAGAGCAGTTTCATGTCAAAATCCCTGCCCAAAAGGCACCACCTGGGAGCTTCAAAAACTGATAAACACAGGATGTGCAGCTAAAACCGCAGCCTGGGCTGTGAGCAGCAGTGCCCACAGAAGGAGGTGACAATGAGGACAGAAAGTGCCCAAATTCTCAGCAGCCTCCCAAAAACCAGTGCAGTCCTGAACCTGTTCCCCTGCTAGCAGCACATTTCCAAGCTCTGAGGGGGGAAAACATTACCCAAGACCAAAAGGGGGGTTGGAATTTTTATTTCAGAATGAAGGCTTTGGGGAAGGCCTGCTCTCTCTCCAATACAGGTAATTCATAACTAAAAGGCACCTCCCTGAATTCCCCCTCCCCTGGGAGATGGGATCCGAGTTTCCCCTCTGGGATATGTGTCCTCATCTCCCTGAGCTCACCAGGACACCTAATGCAGCACCCTGAAAGGCCACAGAAATCTCCTTAGGCTCGCTTGGATTTTATTTTTAGATAAAACCACGTAAAAAAGCTATTTCCTTTAGTTCAAAAAAGCAGCTCTCCAAAGGACACAGCAGCAAAGTCCAGCCAAAATAGTAAAGCTTCAAGAGAGCCAAAAAGCTCTGAGGCTGCTCCAGTAGCAGTGACTGATCCCATTAGCTCTTCTCAGGAAAATATACAGATATGACTTCACTCCTGGATTACACTCCTATATTTAGTTTATACCTAATATGGAGATTCAGTGTGCAGGACTCAGTCATTTCCTTTCCTCGGGTAAGTTCCTTGCCCTTTGTCTGGCCAACAATACAAGGAATAAGTCTGAACTCTCTGAGAATTCCCACACAAAGATGTTTGTAATTAACAGCAGTTTAACTTACGTTTTTCTCTTCAGCAAAAGCAAACACCCTACAAATCTAGATTGTGCCACAAATGTGTTTGACCTGAATTAAAAACCTCAAAGTACTCAAAGCAAGTTTAAAAAAATTAGATGCTATCTCTTTCTTTGGGAAAAAAATATTCTAAATAAAGGATTTCAAGCTCCTGCATTCAAACCTTATTGAAACTCCTGTGAAGACAATTTTGGGTTTGGGTGTTTTTACTGTTAAAATATGCCCAAACTCTTAATACCACAAAGGAGCACCTAGCATCTATTTTAAGACTAAAACTGTATTATTCCACAATTAAGAATATGCAGGGAAAAAAAAACCCCTAAACCTGATTAGGACAATAAGCTGTTTGTTATGGGTTATCCACCAAGAACTTTGAAGATAAAAATCAAATTAGATGGATAACAAATACAGATGTAAATTATTTTTCCATGAACCATCAATTTGCAACCAACCACCACCTTAATTAAATTTTGTTGTCTTAGACAAACCAAGTGCCTCCCCTGGGAGACAAAAACCACCTTGTTTTCTCCCACGCTGTCCAGTTGAGGCTTTACAGAACTGCACTGCTCAGTTCACTGGGAAAAGAGAACATCTACCAAAACAAGGCAACAAATCCAATTACTGCCAAGTACAGTTAGCCAGGCTTAAAAATCTTTCTTGTGGATTTTTAAGTGGTATGTCCAGCCCAGCCAGAAGCTGGGATTGATGCAGGCACTGTTACAAAAGCTTGCAGGCCTTGTGTTTGTCACATCACAATAAATGTTTCATTTAAACACAATCTGAGCACACACTGGTGAGAAAATAACAGTCCAGGGATTTTTTTTTTTTTTGTCCTTTTGAGCTAATGAACACTTTTAAAAATCAAACTTCAGAGTCCAACAGTCGTTTCCCAGAGTACACAGCTTACTGTTTAGCTTGGAGTTCAAGGAATTCCTGAATCAGATCCTTCCAAACACAGATTTCTGGAAGGGACAACTCAGCCTTCAAAAATCCACGTCCAGCTACAGAACCAACGACTTCTCTGCTCTCCCCATTCCAAGTAAAAGACAGACAGGCTTGC
Source organism: Eopsaltria australis (assembly GCA_034509425.1). Lineage (NCBI taxonomy): Eukaryota > Metazoa > Chordata > Aves > Passeriformes > Petroicidae > Eopsaltria > Eopsaltria australis. The sequence goes on along the minus strand of JAVTVJ010001143.1, from coordinate 228,589 downwards.
TCCTCGAATAAAGAACTCTTTCCATGCCCAAGATGAGGTCAGGATAGCCATGGAAGGAGCAGACAGTGCCATGAGTCACTGCAGGCGGGGAGGGGGATGACTCCCAACTCCTCAGCACGCTAATCCTGTCCCAGTGCTGCCCACTGCCAGATTAGCAGGGCCTCCCACCCACTCCCTGAGTTGATGGAAGGTTTACTCAGATCTTGTTACTTCTCAACAATCAAGTTTCTTTATGTGCACACAAAACTCTCTTTAAAGAAGATCTCACTCTCTTTATACATTTTCACAAGAATGCTGGTGTTCAGATGCCCTTCCCTGCTCAGTGAACTCATCACTGCACACTCACCCTGTCACAGACTGACACAAAACATCAGGACAAGGCTTGGATCTTCAGTGTTCCTTTATCCTGACTTTTGACAGCCTCCAGGCCCTAAAGTTTGCCCCACAATGTGCTCTGACACACAGGCTAGGCTTTTCCTTCCACTTCAGACCCTCAATGCACACCCTGAGAAATCCCAGCTGGGAAAACTGAGGACAGATTTGTCTTTTGTAGCAGGATCTGTGCTGCAGGAATGTGTCCCTGGCATCTGACCCACGGAGGGAGTGACTCACAAGCACCACTGCCCGTGGCCTCACAGCCCAACCCTCAGCCTGTGAAGGGCCACGAGCTGAAATTTGGGAATTCACAGAGTTTTTGGATCCCTCTGAGGGAAAAGGAGGAAAAGTGCCTGAGTGTTAAGACACATTTCAGCTGCAAAGTCAAACACACGTTCTCCTGACAGTCAGAGCTGTCTGGATGTTAATCATCAGGAAGGGGAGAAGGGATGCCAGGGAATACAACCATTACTCAGAAGGAACTCCTGACTGATGGAAAGCTAACTCATCTGCGAAATCCCTCTGGAAATCATTGCCAGCAGGTTTTAAGCTTACTTACCAATGATTTGCAAAAAAATTAACACTTACATTTGAGACCATCTCGGTACTTTTAAACAACTCTGTACCAAGAGCCCCAGTTCCTGTATCACCAAGCAGACCCAAATCAAAAAGCCGAGGATGTTTCTGGCTGTGAGGACTTTCCCAGGCAGAATTTAAAGGAATTACAGTTTGGTGGCCAGAGAAGAAAAAGGCCTGATTTATACTCACTGAGCACAGGATATAACAAAATGGTTACACCTCAGTTTACAAAGGGCTCCTTTACAACACTCCCAAGAAATAACCCTCACATGACATTTTGCTGTCTACACCAAACACATATCAAAGACAGGCTGAGGAGGTTCTCAGCTGCTGAGGTTACATCAAACCCTGCAAGGATGATCTGCTGCATAAGGAGGAGACTTATCTAATAAGATTATCAAGCAATAACCCTGCCAAGACTATCTCTGAGAAGCAGCACTGCATGTCTCCAGTCCTGTTATTTCCTTGTACGGATGTGCCTTTACATTGTACAGCTACTTTGTGGGTGTAAAAAAAAAAAAATTGATGCCATAGAAGCTCAGGGATGGTTTGTTATAAACCAGTGTACAAAGCTCCAGGGCTCCAGAGTGCCACAGCAGAGCTTACGTAAGGCAATGAGCCCAGGGTGAGACAAAGGCAGACCTGAATCCACACAAATCCACCCCGTGGAGCTGCTGCTGGAGATGCTCACATCCCCTTCCTGCCACAGCCCCAGCACTGCCCTGAACAAAGCAGACCCGAGCCCGGAAGACAAACAGTTCACCTGCCAAATCTCTGTTTGGTTCAAATACACAAAAACGGAGACAAGGTTCTGCTACAATCACTGGGAGTGTTTCAGAGTGGGGTATTTATTAAATGTGAAATCACAGCTTTTTTTTTGTACTGACAGTACAATTCAAAGGTAAACAGATAGACTCTATCTGATTTTCAACACAGGTGCCCCATTTCGCAATGACATCTTATTGAGGGCTGCCAGAAATCCAAGGTCTGATTAATTAGCAAGTACACACACGTTACCCGGTGGAGAGGAGAGACCTTCCTCACTGGGCCCCTGCATCTGCTCCAACCCATCCCATGCCAGCAGATACACGACTGTGAATTTCTCGTTTGTGGAGTCTGCTGTTTGTTTCCTTTAACGCTGAACTTGTTGACCCTCTGTGTCTTCACCTCGGTATTAGCAGAGGATGCAATCCCTGAGTGCCCTCCAGAACGCCCAGGGCTGAGCTTTCAGCAGCTCCATCCTCACACGCTCCCTTACAGGAACTGCACAGGCAGCTCTCTAACTCTCTCGGGAATTTCCACAGGTGAGTGGCTCTACTGGACCGAGTCGCTTCAGCACGTCTTTTATTTACAATAAAATTCCACACACCATCAACTAGAGCACAGCTATTATTCCAAGTGACCCATCTGAGCTGCATTCAGATCCCAGAGCTCAAGTTTCTCCGAGCACATTCAGCACAATGCAGCCTTCACTGCTCTGAAATGCCACTAGGGCACATAAAAATATTCCTGTTAGACAATGGAAGCCTCCCTCATTAATAAAACATGGAACACACGAGGAAACTAAATGAAATCAGATACATCACTGGTTTTCTCCTAATCAGCTCTCAAGAGAAAAGAGTTGGAAAATATTTACACTTGGTTTAAAAGAGACCACAGGCAGCCCACCGCCTCTGGAATGAAGGAGTACTGAAAGTCCTCATTGTGACACCAGAAACAGATTCACACTGTAACAGATTTTCGTACCTACGGACCCTAATTCTGCACCGAGTTGTCACAGACTAGGAAAAGACAAGTTACAGCAGATTGATACATTGTCTTGTGGGAAAAATCGCCTCGATTTGCCGGTGACAACACCCTGCCGGAGTCATTCCTAACTGAACCCAGCCGTGCGTGTGCTCCTCCCCACGCCGTGCCCATCCTATTTCGTTACTGATCACAATTTAATAAGGCTCAAACCCCACAGTGTGGGCACGGAGCCAGACCCTTTCTCCTGCTTCACAGGTTTGTTTCTCAAGCTTTAATCCCCACCTTTGTTTCATCTCAAGTCTGGCTGCTACAATCCTTTGTGCTCAGGTCATGCAGTCACCGCCCCTGGGCCGCGGGCGCTGGGCTGAGAGCTCGGGTTTGGTCCAGAACTCTTTCCTCTACCTCTGCCTGAGGAGCTTCCCTGGCTAACAGGGCACAGGTAAGTCCCAGACACGGCTTGAAAAGTGATGATCTGTGTGGAGAAACTCTCAGTAACTTCGGATTTTTTTTCTAGATTCAACCACGTGAAAAACTGAGACTGAGTTTCCCGTTTAAAAAAAAAAATGACTGAAATCCAAATTTAGTGCCCGTCTAGACAGACACTCTTGGTTCTCTTCAATAAACATATTCTGCTTGCAGTTTTTGAAGTGAGCATCTAAATGAGTCAGAAAACAAGATTTTATTTGCTTTACAAAAACGGTGTCCTGATAATCCCCAACAGCTTCAATAAAGAGTGGGACAAGCAGCAATACCCAGGTGAAAGAACTATTTTGTTCTGTCTGCTGAGGGTGGGGGTTGTCCTTTATCTGAAGGATTTTACCTTTACCTGAAGATTGTGAAGGCAGGCAAGAATAACTTCTTATTTTAACCTGAACTTTATCCTTAGGGCAGACAGTGCTCAGCGTGCAGCAGTCATCCATAACAACGGGAAAAGGTTTCCTTGAGGGAAAAAATCCTCACTGACAACCCCAAATTCAGCCTTCTTAAACCCATGCCAATAAAGAAATTCCAACTGAAAAGGACAGAAAAATTCCCTGATTTCCCAATTTCATCTGATCTCACAGCTTTGTTGGTCCAATTCTGATTCAATCAGAATGAACACATCTCTCTCAAAACTATTTTTACAGCTTCTTCCATGCCACTCCTCATGCATGAAATAGTCTCTTTAAACACACCCACAAAGCTGATTTCTCTCTGCCCCCAAATCATTCTGCCATCAATCACTGCTCGAATTTGTTTAAAAATAAGGAAAAAGCAGCTGATGAACTTTAGGGCAGATGAAGATAAATTGGCGTGTTATATTAAAGACCCACTGCTATAAATAATTCAAAGTAATCTGTAACTTAATTGCTGCAGTTGTAAGTTCTAACCTCTGCACTAAGACCTTAAATATTCTGACCAAAATCAGGTCTGGAATCATCCCTGCAATGCTCTCCCTGGGTGCCGTTACCGCCTCTTGATACTATTATTAAAAAGCATGAAAAGAGGAAAAATTCAACACTTTTAAAGCATCGTTTAAGAAATAAAATCTATATTTAATAGCTCATTTTCAAAGCTCTAGCTGGGAATTTTCATAGTGGCCTTTACACAAAGCAATTCCCAAACTCCCAGATGAAGAGATCTCTGATTTTCTCACTGCAACTGGAAGAAACTTCATCTGAAGAATTTAAATACTTCTCTGCAGAGGCTTTCATTAAAGGACGTTTAAGCAGAGAAAGAGTAGATTGCACGGAGTAATTGGTGTTACTTTTGATATGAAGTAAAAGTAAGATGCTGCATCACCAGAGCCCCGGAGGATGCAAAATATTGCATCATACAGCAATAAATGAATGCAAAACATGTGGAGATACCATATGGTATCTTTGCCAGATAAGGGCAGTACAACACATGCTCATTCTTCTAGTTTGGATAAAAACCCTGGCGTTACTTTCCATATTCGCTTCCCGTCGTAAAAAAGTAGACTTTTGAGGCGGGGAGCGAGGAGTAACTCGTGTTTTTGCTGCCTTTTTGCCGCCTTCCCGGGCACACAATGCCGAGCGAGGGCGATCCATCGTGGCGCTCGGTTCCTCCCTTGTGCCAGCGCTGCCCGCGGTGCTGCCCCGCACCCGCGGCACCCTTCGCTCCGACCGCAGAATCTTCCAGCAAAACGCACCCGGGCCGCACTTTTTCCCCCCCAAAATAAAGTGACTTTGCTTGCGGTCCGGCCGCGCTATCGCCCCGCTCCATCTGAGCGCTCTGACTCACCGCGGCTCCCGCACTCCCCTCCCGGCGCCGGGCACACGCCCTCGGCTCCGCTTTTGTGCCCGCACCGCGCCGGGAGCGGCCCCGAGCGGAGCCCCCCGAGCCTGCGGGGGGCTCTGGGGGCGGCTCCCCGCGCCGTGCCGGGCGGGGAGCGGGGTCCGCAGGGAGCGGGGTCCGCGGGGAGCGGCCCGAGGGAGCCGTGAGGGGCTCGGAGCCCCCCGGGACGGGCGGGAAAGCTGAGGGAGGGAAGGGGAGGACGGGGGTGGGGGGGGGCGCCCAACGGTCGCGGCGCGCGCGCGCTCGGCGCCCAGGCGGGACGAGCCTCCCCCGCCCCCTCCCCTCCTCTGCTCTGCCTCCCCCTCGGCCGTACCTTGACGAAGAGCTCGATGACGGGCTCCTTGTCGCCTTCCTTCAGCCCGTTGACCGGCACGGACAGCGCCATTGCTCTCGCCGCTGCTGCAGCCCCTGCCGCGCCTCGCCTCGCCTCGCCCGCCGCTGCCACAGCCGGGACGGCGACGCCGCTCCGCTCCCCTCACCCGCCCTGCGCGCGACTGAGCGCGGCCCCGCCCCGCGCCCGGAGCCCGCCGGGGCCGCGCGGGATGGGCGGGGCCAGCGCCCGGGGGGCGTGGTCGAGGGTGAAGGGGCGTGGCCTCCCTGGGGGACAATGCTGAGGGGCGTGGCCTCCGTGAGGGGACAGCTCTGAGGGGGCAGCGCCGGCCATGGCATCCGCGGAGTCACCTCAGGTTCGGGGTGCCCCCATGGCATCCGCGGAGTTACCTCAGGCTCGGGGTCCCCTCATGACGGCCGCGGAGTCTCCTCAGGTTCAGAGTCCCCCCCATGGTGGCTGTGGAGTCCCCTCACGGACCGGGGGTCCCCCTCTTGGCGCCGGGGACACCCCCGTGTCAGCCAGGGGCGCTCCGGTGCCCTGCTCGGTGACATCGTCTGGGAGCGGCCTTGGCCCTGTGAGTGCTGCCAGCCCCTGGGGAGGGGGTCGGGGATGTGTCCCCCCGCCATCGGCTCAGCCCAACTCACCGTCAAGAGGAAAACTTAAAAATCTAAAACCTTTCCCCTCACGGCCCCGCCACAGCAGAGCAGCACAAACAGCTCCTTTCCTGGCAGGGGGAAAACCCATCCCAAGAGGCAGTTGAGCCTCCAGCCCAGCTTTCCCCTCACTGTTAAGGTCAGGGACTGAGGAGCCGGGCAGAAGAATGTTCGGGAGAATTGGGTGAAACGTTGGAAAGAGAGGAAACCACGCTTTTCCCAGCCTTTCCACCAAAACAGCGGAGCCGGCGATCACATTTTCCCCATGCGGCTTCACGCCTGCAGAGCCCAGCCCTCGGCAGCGGAGCGGCTTTCATTCCCCGGCTCCTCCCGCCCTCGCTCCCAGTCCTCGCTTTCCCTTTTGGAAGCCCAGACTGTATTTTTAATAGTCTGAGTGGAGCTGCACCTGAGCGTCTCGGCAGAGCCGTTCCCAGGGCAGGCCGGGGCTGTGGCATCCCCCGAGGTGGCACGGAGTGACTTCAATGCCGTCTGTGACCCGGGATGAGCCTCCCTGTAATTTGTAGCCAAATGCGGCCCGGGATGGCTCCGCATGGAATGGTTACCAACGGTAATAACAAAACCTCCCGCCTCTCCGGGCGTTCGCTGCCCTCGCTCCTGCATAACCGGATGTCTTTACGCAAATATCAGCTTTGAATGCCCTTGAATTCATCTGGAGCAGGAAAAACTGCTGCGAGCCCCTCTGCGGAGCTGATAGGGCTGGGCCACCGATGTGACAAAGTCCTTTTTGTTCCCATTCCTGCAGCTTCTGGACAGCCCCAGCTCCCGGAGCCAGTGGAATATCCGTGTGTTTGGTGTGGAGTCCAAGGAATCTCGCTGATTCATGGGGTGGGACGGTCTGGGCTGGAAAAGGATGTGTCACTGGAACCAAACCGATGTGCAGTGCAGTGCAGCCCTGGCCAGGAACCTCCCTCGGTAATTACCCGTTAATTAATTGCAGCCTGTACCACGAGGGACACCGTCCCACCGCTGTTGTTGTTGGAACGTGGGTGGGACAGAAGGGAAGGAAAGAAATTTCCCTTAAATGGGGTTGTCCCAGAGACTCCACAAGCATCTGTCTTTGGCTTTGCATTCACTTTCCTGCATGGCAGAGTAAAAAATTTGCACCAGTTGGGGCCAAGTGTGGATTCAGGAACTGGTTTAATCAGGGGCAAAGGAAAGTTGGATCCTCTCTCTGCTGGGAAAGGCAGGAGCTGAGTCCTTTTTCCAGGACAAGGAATGCTGAGCCAGGTACTCCCCCTCGCCAAGGACCAAGTCTTCCACCAAAAAGTTTGAAATCCCAGGGTTTTGTCAAACTTGCAGTACTTTGCAGGGCTCCCCACCTGCTCGAGAACAGGCAGTGGTTTAGCACAAAGAAACAGCTCTCCCACGGCGCCCACAAAGGTGGGTGTAGAGCAACAAATTTGAGGTCTGCGAGGCACTCGGGGCCTTTTTGTGCTTCCCAGCCCCACAAAGGAGCTGCCAGGGCTGTTTTCCCCTCACCACTGCTGCATTTCTGCTCTAACAAAAGCTCTCCCCTGCTGGCATCTCGCAGAGCAGCTAATAGCTTATTTCATTTGTACCCAGCTGCACCAGCCCTGGCTCTGCTTTAATATCTTTGCAATTATTTCACTTTCAGATGACATTTTCCTGGATTCCAGCTGCCACTTACCAAACCCCTCATGCTCCCCATTCAAATGAAACCTCTAACAATGCTCAGTCTGAAAGCTCTCGATTCTTTCCTCCTTCAGTAATTGCTGCTTGCGTTCTTCTGGATTTATTTATTTCTTTTTCATAACACTTAGAATTAATTTGTCCACGCTTTACATAATAAATCACCAGTGCTCCTAACAATCCATAGGGAAATGAGCATCACCCACCTTTAACAGCGGTGAGGAATGAGTCAGGAAAGTTCAGTGACTCAAAGCTAAATTTGCACCTAGCCAGGGAGTGGGAACAAAGCAATTTTGGCCCCCCACGTGTGCTCAGTGGGTCACTCCCTGGATATTATTTTATGCTGCATTCAGGAGCTTCATTCCCATTTGGAAAAGCAGCAAAGCAACGTGGGATTTGTTTCACTTCTCTGGCACTTTTGGCCTTTCTGCAGCAATTTTTCCATCTCCAACTTTCCAAGTGCTTTTGGAACTGGAGGCATCAGATGTTAAAGATATCAAAGCAGGCCCTCTCCTGCCCTGGCTGTGCATGTTCCTCTGGTGGAATTGGCTGCCACGCTGACCCCAGGGCTCAAAAATGGGTTTTTATTTCCACAGGGAACTTCTCAGACACGGGAGGAGCTCAGCACACAGGTCATGTTGTCACTCAGTGGGACACGTGGGCGAACATCCCATTTTTTTAATCATAATGAAACTGCTGTGAGAATAAAGATGTTGAGGAGGTTTGGGAAGGAGAGCATCCAGAGCTGCCTGTGGCTGGAAGCAGGAGCCTGTCCTGACTGTCGGGTTCATTAGAGCTCCTTAAATCCACGCTGGACGCAGCTGGGAGAAGAACCTGCCCAGGGACACCTCTTAAAGGAAAGGCAGGACTGCCACACCCTGGTTATAAATACCAGCATTCCCATTCCAGGGCTAATTCGGGATCCTGGGCTGGGATGCAGCAGCGGAAGCGCAGCCACCGCAGGCCCAGCCCTGTGTCACTGATGCTCTGCTGAGCTGCTGCCCCGGGAGCTCCACGTTCCTCCCTCCCATCCAGGCTGGATTTTGGGCTCCATCCATCACCTGCCTCCTGGGAGGGATGATTTTGTTACGGCTCATTCCTCTTTTATTGCCCCTGCGCTGAGCAGAGTTTGGTTTGGAGCTGCTGGGAGGGCAGGAGCCCGCCAGATTTCCAAGGAGTGCGGGGGAAATCCAACTTCTGCCGGTGTCAGACTGTTTGCAGCTTGCTGTAATTCCCCACCAGCTGTCCCTGGATGGCTCATTTTGCTCCGGTGTGGCTGCCAAACTTTGGGATTAGCTGCAGTGAGCAGCTGAGGACACGCGTGGAGCCGGCCCTAGGGCTCACAGCTGCCACTGGGGAGAAATCCATGGAAAACAGCTCGGGTCTGAGGGCTGAGGCAGAGTGACAACAGCTCAGGACACATCCCGTGTCATTATGTGGGAAGGTGACTTCATCCCACAGTTTCTGGGTCACTCCTCTGTTCCACGGTCCCAGTCAGCACCGCTCCAAGCGCAGAGGTTGGAGAGCTCAATGTTTCTAGGAAATGTTCATCAAGAACTTTCGGTGGCAGTAATTGCCCTTGGAGTCATTTAACAATCAATGGACTTTCCGTGTTTCTTCCTTCTTTTTTCCCCCTGGTTACTGTCTTATGGTCCTTCCCCGGGGGAGCTGGATGGTAATTAATGCATTTTGTGGTTAAATGTTTGGACTCAGCGTCTCAGGGCGCCTGAGGAGCAGGGAGGGGACAAAGCCAGCATTGTCTGCAGGTTTCCCTCTGCCCTGGGTCCCCTCCACGGAGGCACCAGGGCAGCTTTTTGGGAATGCTGACACAGGCAGAGCTTTCACCTTGGTGCTGTTGGGACAGGGAGAAGTTGAGGTGTTTGTCACCTCCCTGCCTTTGGAGGTGATATCCAAGAGGGGAAAAAGGGAAGTTGGCTCCCAGGACCACACACACAACAGGAGTAATTGAATGCCTGACTCTCCCCTTTCAGCAGGAGGCTGTTGCTGTGCTCTGCCCAGGGTTTCTTGCTGCCCTACTTTCCAAATTCAGATGTCAGCCTGTCCTCTGCTCTGAGCATCAGGAAACAACGATTTGGGCTTCTCCCTTCTGCAGGAAGAGACCTGGAAGGGATCAAGAGGCAGAGACAGAGCTGGGTGTGAGTGCAGGGAAACCTCCCCATGGCAGCACCGTGCAGATGCACATGGACAAGGAGTCCTTCAGTAAAAACTCCAAATCCACTGCATTCCTGGTTTGTAAAGTTATTTGGGAAGGAGAAAAATTTTAAAAGACAGTTTTGTGAGCCTGATTAAAATCTATGTTTCGCCACCTTTATGTATAGAAGTTGCCTGAAAGTAAATAAATTCAGGTATTGGCTGTTTTCCTTTAAGGTTAGTCCCCAGGTGATTCAAACACCTGGGCTGATAAGGAGATTTGGTGAAGAAAAAAGCACTACACAATCTGCTTCTCCTGAAATAACAACCCCAGCTTTGCCTGGCTGAGGTTGATTAAGTGGTTAAATCAGCCACACTCCCCTGCAGCAGCAATCAAACTCCACCACCGAGGTTTCCTGCTGAATTCCCATCCTCTGGAAAGCCTGGAAGCTGCCGGTGGCTGGGGGCTCCCCTAACGAACCCTGCCCATTATATCCCAGCTGGGATTCAGCACCACGGACTGGTTTCTGTCACGGAGCTGGGACGGCAGGAATTCTGCTTGCTGTGGGGTTTTAATGGGCTATGGGGTCTGAGGGACCGGGGAAGGGCAGGTGGGGAAAGGGGAAGCAGCAGCTCCAGCCCCAGCTCCTGCCCGGCTTCCAGCCACCCTCCCAAGGATCTGCAGGGATCAGTCCAGTCACAGCAATGACACCAAGATGCTCTGTGCTCCCTCTGGGGTGCAGCCCAAAACCCGAGAGAAAAAGATCCACAAGAGCCCAAGTCCAACACAAAACCTCTGTATCTCCAGGCTGGCTTGATCTTAAGCTGTATCAGGGAAAAATCCTTCCCTGTGAGGGTGGGGAAGGCCTGGCACAGGGTGCCCAGAGAAGCTGTGGCTGCCCCTGGATCCCTGGGAGTGTCCAGGGATGAGCAACCTGGGATAGTGGAAGGTGTCCCTGCCCATGGCAGGGGTGGAACTGGATCCTCTTTAAGGTCCCTTCCAGCCCAACCCATTCCATGATTCTCTGATTCCATCAGAGCAGGCACCTGATAATCCATCCCTGTTCAGGGCAGGACTGTCACCTTCACAAATCCAAACCACTCCCCTACAGCTGGGCACCATCTGAAGTTTTCCATCCCTGCTCTGCCTGTGAGGTGAAGCTGCGCATCCCAAATCCCCCGAGTGTTCCAGGAGGTTCTTTGGGCAAAGTCCACATCTGGGATTAGTGGCATTCATCCCAAGGAACAAAGGGAGCACCTCTGCCAGAGCCACCCTGCTCTGGACCCATGGCATAAATGCTGATCTGACTCAAGCAGGGACATGATGAATGTGGGGTTTATTTCCTCCTACCTGAGTCACACTGGAAGGAGCTGGAGTTTTTTTCCAAGTACTCAGGAAAGAAAAGGAATTGTGGGCAGGACAAGAGGCCAAGATCTCACAGTTCTACCAGGATTTGGAAATAATCTTTCTGATAAAATTATTTGCATTGCAGCAGCACGTGGAGTGCTCCAGCTCTCCAAACACAGGGACAGAAACTCCTCCACCTTCTCCAAACCTCACAGCCTGAGGCGCTGCCAAGGGAATGACATCCCAAATCCCTGAGATACCCACAGCAGGACGGGGAACTGAACCCAAACCTCCTGAGTCACCGACTCAAAAAGCAGCTGCGGTCCCCAGCAAAGCCACTGTGCCCTGCAGATGGGGAGAACAACAACAATCCTGCGGGGCAGGACCCGAGAGTTCCCAAATCTTCCCATCTCCCTGCTCCTTATCTGCAGCACACGCTCGACCTGCTCAGGCTGAAATTCTGGTATTTCAGATCACCGGGTACTTGCTTTTGCAATTTTAATTATCACCTCTTTACCCCGGTGGTTTGTCTGTGCAATGATCGCTGTGAGGCTCTTCGGGCTCCTACTGAGTAACGAAAGGAGCCGGTTACAGCCAAAAGTTTAGGCACAAACCCGGGATAAATAATTGAGGACTGGAGCCACCCCTCTGCCCCCAAACCCAGCCAGGCTCTCAGTGCATCTCTCCGAGTACCAAGGCTGGAGAGAGTTTCCCCTTTAAATCCTTTGCTTTTATCCCAGCCATGAATCCCAGCCGATCCCTGCAGCAAGGTGGGCAGTGGGGTGGAAAGGGGAGGAAGTGCCACCGAGGGGGTTAAACCACGGGCAGCTGCTTTTCTAACCCTGCCCTGATCAGCTGCACAAGAGCTTTCCGTGATTCAGGTTTCTTTCACAGATTTAAAACTCATTCCAGATAAGCAAATGAGCAATTAGCAGCGCTGCATCTGTGATGTCATTAAAATTCAAAGGATGCCCTGGCTGCTCATTAATAGTGGGATGTGCAGTTGGAGAGGATAAACCCAAATCCTCTGTTGGCAGCAGGGGGAAATCCCTCCCTGCACAGCCCCCTTCTCCCGGGGCTTGGGGCCAGCAGCGCCGGCCCCTCCTCGGCCTCTCTGCCCAAAGCGGCCTCTGAGCTGCCGGAAGAGTCCCGGTTATCAGCACTCCGTGTTCAGCACATGAGCTTCGTCAAGCCCTTTATCAACAGGAATCTCCATTACGTCACCGGGAATGCTGGCCCCGTGGTGCTGCGGGGACACTGAGGCAGGAGGGGATCCCACAGGATTCCCACAGCGTGTCAGCGTCCCCAGCTCAGCGCCGACCTCGCCCCCTCCCTGCAAACCCCCCCGAGCAGGGCAGGGAGCGGGGAATTGGATGAACACTGGGTGCAGTGTGTCCGGGGAAGGTCCCGGGCTGAGGGCAGCAGGAAGGAAGCGGAGCTGGAGAGGGGCCAGATCCCCACTGGAAACGCGGCCGGCCTTGGGACGGGCTCCGAGCAGCGAAGCCTCGGGGCTGCAGAGCGGCTCCTGCAGCTGGAGCAGCCCCGGCAGCTGGGCCAGCGCGGGATGGGGACCCTGGAGTGACAAAGCCCATGGGATGCAGTGGCTGACACGGCCTGATCCCCTCGGGAGGGGGGACGGCTTTCACCCAGTGGAGAAACTCGCCCTGTGGCGAGCTGGGAACCCACAGACCACGGACACAAACCCAGGGCCCGTGGAGATCAATCATCCACAGGACCCTGTTCTCCCACAGAACATGAGGATTCCTCTCTTTTCACACAGCTCCCTTCACTTATCTCTGTCCTGGATAACAGCAGGTGTCCACTTTCCCTGTCTGGAAAGAAGAGTGGAACTGAAAGCGGAGTCTGCCTGCAGCCACAGGGACGGCTCCCTTTATCCTCCCCCATAAATAATAGAAGGATTCATTCACAGCCTTGTAATAGATTAAAAATAAATAAATAAAAAAAGAGCTCAATTTTGTTTTGCCAATCATGCACTTAATGTAATTTTCCCTTCTCGTCCCCTTGTGCCGGTGCCTGTGGACTCACAAAGGTTTTAATAAGCTGGAAAGGCGCCAAACCATTTCTGTCTCATTAAAAAAATATCAGCACGGTGACAAAGGTAATTTTTTTCACATCAGTAGTCAAATCCACTTGCTGAATTAAAATCCAGCTGACAGGGAGACTATCAATTTTTAATGGGGGCTTCCTCCCTCCTGGAGTGGGGAAGCCTGGGGGGTTATTCCTAAAAGGGATCCACATTTCTCACAACTGTTCTGCCAGCTCTGGTTTCATCTGAAGCTCGAGTTTTAAAACCTGAACGAGGAATTACAAAAAGCCCTCCCGGGTAAAAAACCTGAGAGCTTCCCAGGCTGTGCCCCCACGGACACTCCCTTCTCCCACGGCACGAGTGGGTCAGGGGAGGGACCCCACGGAGGCAGCCGAGCTTGGAGCACTCGGGGCCAGCCCCGAGCAGGACGCGGCCCCGGCACAGGTCAGAGGAGGGGACAGAGCCCAGAGGAGGGGACAGAGCCCAGAGGAAGGCCTGGCTGAGCAGATAAGGACCGCACGTGCTGTGGAGAGTCCGGCCCCTCACGCTGACCCTCCTCTCCAGGGGCCATTCCCCAGCCGCCGTCGGCAGCAGAATTCCATTTATTTCATAGCCACAACAATTTACACGAGCCGCAGCTCTGCCCCTGGACTGAACACAAAGCCTCTGTGGGGGAACCGAACAATTCCCTGCAATTCCCTTTCCCCCAGCGCTGCTTTCCCAGGACAGCTGTTTTCCGTGTTTTCTTTTAAGTGAAACACAAGGATCCTGAACTTCCCAGGGATTCGGAGCATCCTCCCCCCGCCGGGATCAGCACAAGAACCAGCCCCATAGCAAGAGCAACCTGAGCTCTCCAGGATCTGCCGGACAGGGTTCCTCTCCATTTCTCCGCATCCCCCGCTGCCCCGGGGTTTAGGAGTTCCATGCAGGAGCAGCCCCGGTTCCACGGAGTCGCTGTGGGAGCCGCAGCCCCGCGGTCCCGGGCCCGGTCCCTGCCCGGGGCTCGGCGCACAAAGCCCGCATTGATGCCGGGAGCTGCCGGGGCGGCCGCATCCTGCCTTTGTGTGGGAGGAAGGACGCTCCGGACCCCGCATCCCCCCTGCGCTCAGCTCCTCGGCTCAGGGAAGCAGATGTGGGAGTTCAGAGCGGTTCCTGAGCCCATCCCGGGCTGGGCCTGCCCCGGGCCCGGCTGGAGGTGCAGTCCCGCACCTGGCCCTGGGAGGTGCTCACCACGCGATTCCCGACGGATTGATCCCGAACGAGAAAACCCACGATTCTTACAGAATCTGCCACAACACGAACTCTAAATATAATCAATGACTTAGTGACTAAAACACCTTGCACTGAAGGCTCAGAGCCTTCTCCCCTGCGGCAAATCCCCATCCTGGGACTGACCCCAGCCCCGCTTTGGGAGCCAGCACGTTCCCTCCTGCAGCGCTGGTTTTTGGGGTTATCCAAACCCCAAACCAGGCTCGGTGCAGCCCCAAAGCACGGCTCAAACGGGCGGGTGGCCCCGCGGCTGCGTCACCGTGAGTCACCCCCGCCCCAGTGCCGGCTTTGGGCGTCACACCTGACTCACCTGCCCGGGAGTTGGCCGGCTCCCATTACAAAATCCGACACTCCCAGCTAAGGAAGAATTCTGCAGCGTTTTCCCTCCCTGGGAGATGGGCTGGACCACACAGCTCCCGTTCCCTGCCCGGGCACAGCCCCTACACGAGACAGCAGCAAAGCCCAGAGGAGGCTTTTTGTGGCTCTTGATTTTAAATAAAAGACTGGGGGAAAAGGAAGAAAAACTCAAACCCTCCCTTCCAGCTCCATGACAAACTGTGATCCTCATCCCTTCAGGAACAGCTTCCAGTCCATCCCCAGCCTGGTGAGATGGAGCCAAAGCCACTTGGAGATGTTTAGGTACAAACCTGCAGTGGGAACTGGGGGCCCCTCTGAACATCATCTCCCTCTGTGTTTTCGTTGTTCTACATTAAGAGCAATTAAAATCAATCCCACTCTTCCCAGACATCTTCCCAAGGCTAAATCTACACTCAGGATGGGACACATGAAAAATTCACCACAGATCTGCCTGACTGCCTGCAGCCAGCCAAGGCAGCAAACACCAACCATCAGCAGTGGAGCAGAAGATCTTTAACCATGTTGGACATTCCCTGAGCTCCACTCACAGCACGAGGAAATGCTCTGGCTCAAGTCAGAACTAAAATAAACAAGTGATAACAAAGCCAAGCACTTCTTTCCCCCAGAACCTGGCTCAGAACAGCTGAGCTGTCACCTGAGTGCCACACAGCAGGAAGGAGCCCAGGTCCTGCAGGACTTTGAGGAGAATCCCTGAGCAGAGGGAGGCCAGATAAAAGTGGCTGGTACAGGACATCCTCAGGCTCCAGGCAGCAGTGGGGAACCATCCCCAGCTGTTGTTTCACGCCCAGCTGAAGGGACTCGAGCAGCCCCAGCCTCTCTGAACTCATCCAGGATTGCTGCATCAAGTTCAAAAGTCAAACTGCTGATTAAAGTCTGGAAATACACAACTCCCTACCCCATTGTGCTGAGATTTAATGATCTTTTTATTACCCTGGAAGAGATTAATTACTTCCAACAGTAATTTATTGGAATGAATAAGACCTGATTTAAGAGAAACACAATTCCATTGGAATTGTCAGCGCTGTGACTGCTCTGAGAGAGACACTGGTGACATCCACAGTGGACTTCAAGCAGACAAATCAAAGGTTTATGAGATGATCCTGTACTAAATCATGACACACAACAGCTGGAATGGAACTCCACCAAAATACAGCTCAGTGTCCTGCTGAGCTGCCCCTCCCAGAGCTGCTTTTTACACCAACACACAGAGATTTGGAGTTTGGTGCTGCAGGAATGAAGTCAGAGACCAGAACTGCTCCTCCCTGCAGCCCTCACTGCTCAGGACATGGATTTGTGTCAGGTGAGGGAGGTTTTGGGATGGCTCCCAGCACAGAACTCTGCCCTGGTGCTGGGATTCACCCCTGGGCTCCCAGCAGCTCCCAGGGAGCAGCAGGCCCTGCCCAAGCAGCAGCAGCAGCAGCACAGTTCTGTGTCCTGGGGCAGGTCAGGGTAAATCCCTCAGCTCAGGAAGCTCCATGCAGCACTCCCAGGCAAATTGCCAAAGTCACACAAGTGGAAAAATTTAACAATCCAGCCCTGAGTTTCTATAAACTTGGAACTGTTGCACATACACACCTGCCATTGTCTCACCTGTTGACACAACAAACACATCTTTCTTCAGGAGCAGCTACAGAGACTGACCTGTGACTCACCTGAGCCTCACGCTCACTGCTGGGGACTCAGTTCCATTGCAGTTACACACTCCAGTTAAACTTTCTGTGGAGTTAGATACAATTATTGCAGCAGGTCCCTTACCTACACCCTGTGTCTGTCACTTCACAAGGGGGGCCTGGGTGAAAAAGCCAAAATTCAGCACGAGCAGATCCAGGGTAAAAAGAAATGAGATCCAGGCAGCTCCCACCCCATCACATCAGGCACCTGCAGGGTCATTCCTGAACTACAAACAAAAGGATTTAAAAACAGAGAAGAGGTCAACCAAGAAGCTGGAGCGGGGAAAGGATCAGACAAGTTTGGGTTTGGATGAGGGGAGCTCAATCAGAGGATCAGGAGAGGATTCAGTGGTGTCATGAGCAGCAGAGACACAGATGGAACCCAGCCCAGCAGACATTCTGTGCTAAAAAGGACAGGGACAGCTCAGGAGAGCACAGAGCTCATTATCCCAACTGGTATTTCAATGAAATGTTAGTACTTGAATGCATAAGTAGGAAGGAATTAAAATACTAAGCTAAACACAATTTGGAAGTTACATTATTCTTAAACACTGTATTTAATTGCTCTTCTAAAGCCTACACCATTCTTTATGAATTGATGAAAAAGAGGCAGAGGGAACACCAACAACAGAAACTCCAAGGGAGGTGGAAAGGTGGAGGGACGGCCTGGCCCAACCAAAACCAGCACTGAGGTCCTTTATCAGTCCTGGAGGCAGGAGATGGAAATAGGTGTGAGGGAAGATAAGCAGTGACTCAGGTCCTGAATGTATTTAAAGAACTTCTATTAGTGCTAAGATTAAAAGGCACTCAGAGGTCACCAAACCCGGGTGGAAGCAAGATTGGGATGATAAAGGAGGAGGCATTAAACCCTTGGGAGCTGCTCCCCTGCAGGCTCTGCCCAGGACAGCCAGGGAAACTCCAGCTGAATGAGGATCAGCACGTCCCAAGCTCGGGTCTGTGGCTCCACAAGCACCAAATTCAACAGATGGACTTTGAAAAACGCCTCTGTCCCAAAGCTGCTTGGAATTTATCACACACATTTTAGTAACAGGTGATCCTCAGCATTCCAGCTGCTGGAGGGGGTTTGCAAGCACTTGAGCACACAATATTCATGTGAAGAAACCAAAGATTCAGCACAGAAGGAGCTGCTCTGAATCTCCCCTGCCAGCCAGGACCTAGAGCAGCCCTGCCTCAGGTTAAACCCTGCACAAGGGCAAGGAAAGGCTCATCAAATCTCCACAGTTCCACATCACAGCTGCTGCAGCACAGAAAGAATTCAAAAGCACCTTCCCAAGGAACCTCAGGCTTCAGAACTGAGCTGGTTTCAGAAACACAGCTTGGGATTTCACAAGAATTCCACAGCAGCAACCCAGCGAGTTCCCAGTGGGATTAAAAGGAGTTGGAAGTGGATTGTTTGTAGGGTCCCCTCCAGCCCAACCCACTCTGTGATTCCATATTATGGAAAAGCAGGGAGCCCCAGGATTCCTCAGCTGAGCTCTCACACCACTACAGCTCTGCCTCCAAGTCAATCCAACCTGCTGTTCACTTCTTGCAGGACCTTCCAACACTTCACTTGCTCTGACCAGCAATTTTCACAGCAAATGTTGAGTCTGAGCTTCTCCACCCTCCCAGAGCCCTGCCCAGGTAAGGCTGTTTGACTCCTGCTTGGCAAGAGCTCCACAGGAGCATCACTAATTAAAGGGCTTTTCCTGCTCCCCCAGGCCAGTTAAAAGCCCCACGTTTTCCAGAGCCAGCACAGTGGATCAAACACTTTCTCATCTCTGAGCACTCATTAACCCTGCACAGAACAAAGCTGATTAGCAAACGTAAACGTCCAGATAAAAATAGCCGACATCTCTTTAAATTTAGAAATTTATTTTGTTTAATCCACAAGCTTTATATAGCTTTAGTTAAAAAAACAAAAACAAAGAACAGTGAAAACATGACAATATCCAAAGTTCAGGTTCCTCTAAACTTTCAAAGAACACAGCTCTGAAAGTTGCTCAGACCATTCTGAAGAACCGTAACGAGACAAGATTTATGAATGGGGCAACGACAGCTCACAAACAAAATTTATGGAACTGAAGGAATTATTATTATTATTATTTTTTTTTTTCCTGGGATTGCTGATCATGGAAACTGCCCTTTAAAAAAAGAACATAAAAATACAAATGAAATTCCAGTGTTCCAAATCAACATGTTACATCAATATAAACCCACAGTGTCCTGGTAAACAACATGCTTTCATTTATGTACCACTCTAAATTGCTATTCTTGATTGGCTTTAATGGAGACTATACAGGCAAACAGTAGAAAGCATTAAAATAGAGATGTACTTCCTTGGAATTCTGCAGTGGTTTTACTCCTGGGCAAGCCTACAAACCACAAAGGTTAGTAGCATCATGTAAGTGATACAAAAGAAGTCAAATGAGACCCTCACAAATTCTGCTCAAGGCTCTGTTGGATTTCAAAGAAACGAGGGAACTGACGGTCATGTTTCAAACCTCCAAAACAAACTCCTACTGCTTCTAAAAAGTCTCACTCTAAATGAAATTATGCTGACTGTCAATGAAAGAATGTCACTAGTACACTGTGGACACCTTTTGTAATGTAAATCCATGCCCTTTGTACATGGTGAACCTCAACCTAGCAATTATTACAACAAATGTTATATTCTAAAGCTCAAACACATTTAGCAATTTGAAATTGAATTCTGAGTACAAACCAAATAAAATGTACATTATATCAAAGGGTTGGCCTAGGAGGGGGGGGACACCTGCGCCTTCCTCATGGACCTCAGGGCCTTCTCCCGCAGGTGCTTTTCAAGGTCATCCAGGTTGTCCTCGGGTTCACTTTCTGTCTCCTTCAAACAAACACAAAGAGTTCCTTCAAACACCCCAGGCCCAGCCAGGCTGAGCCCTCCCAGCACTGAAATCCCCACTTGGAATCACCCACACACCCCCCAAATCCCATTCTGGAATTAGGGCTGTCAGAACAGTCACACCCACCCCGTTTGCTCACACTGGGCCTTTACAAAAGTCCCAAATTCTCACCTTTTTGGGTTCTGTCTCTGCTTCCTGGTCTTCCTGTGCTGAGGTGGTGTCTGCTGCAGCCACAGCAGCAGCTGCTGCAGCTGCCACTGCCTTCTCCTTCTTATGCTTTTTGTGTTTCTTGTGCTTTTTATCCTTTTTATGCTTCTTATCCTTCTTTTTCTTCTTCTTCTTGCCACCACCTTCTTGATCTGAATTCTGTAATAAATAATTCAACAGAAATTACAACTTATCTCTAAAACCTCAAAATTCCCTGGCAAAGAATGGAATTGTCCCTGGGAAACACCTCAGAAGAAGAGGTGAAGATACCAGACAATCTGTTCTCTTCCCATGGGAATAATCTGAGTCTGCATGTAGGATACTGAGCATGAATAAGCCCCCCCCACTTTGCAGATCATGAAACTCATGAACACTCATGAAATGGGACAGACTTTTTTTCTTCCCAGCAGCCTGATTTTCTACAGAACAGCACTTCTGTCCTGATTTGGAGATGTTACATTTGAGAAATTCATAGTGCAAATTGGTTTTAGAAGTTTTTAACTACGAAGAATGACCCCAAGCAGTTTCTCCCCTGTGAGTAACCCTGGGGCTGCTCAGCAGCTCAGCCTTCCCAACAAGGGAAGAACCCAGCACCCAAAGCAGAGCAGCTTCATGAGCAGACAAATACCCTGGCAGGTGATGGGCTCTGAGTGGGGCTCTTGGCCTTTTTTGCAGGTGACCAGTTTGCAGAAGGAGAGCGAGAGCGGGCAGGAGATGCAGGTCCTTGGTGTTTTTTGGGAGCCGTCTCAGGTGACCCTGACGCAGATCGGGACGAGGACACGCGCCGGGGGCTGGGGGTGGAAGCCCTGGGGAGCACAAGAGGCACAGTGAGACACAAAACAAGGGAATATCAGCACCAGAGCCCAATGAACACCTGTGCTTTAACTTGGTCAAGCTGCACTTGGAAGATTTAAATTGATTTTAAAAATGAAGTAGATGCATTGCTTTGCTGATGTGTTAAAAAAGGCAAAACAGCCCAACAGCAGAGGGGATCCATAATGCAGAGGGATAATGCAGCCTGAAGAGCTGTTCAACAACCCTGCTGCTCAGAGCTGATTGCTGCCTAAGTTATTACCACGTTAACAGTCAAGAGAACAGCAATGCTGTTTTATTGTGCAAGGCTTTCCACTCAGCTCCGTTTTCCTTCTGAAAAAATTCGTAAGCCAGCACCACACCTTTCCCTGTCTGCTCAGAAAAGCAGCATCACACTGAAGATGAAAGTATTTACAATGTTAGCAGTTTATAATGAATGGCCAATTATGGAATTCATAATTCTGAACTAATGAGAAGCGTTGGTTCCCTTCCACAGTTAGGTTTAAGACAAAGCTAGGTTTTCTTTAGAGCCACCAATTGGAGAGAAGGATCTGGGGAGACCTCATTGCAGCATTCCAGGGTCTTATAAAAGGGAGGGAGAGGGGATTTTGATGCAGGCAGGACAGAGGGGAATGACTTCCCACTGCCAGAGGGCAGGGTTAGGTGGGATATAGGGAAAAACTTCTTCCCTGTGAGGGTGGGCAGGCCCTGGCACAGGGTGCCCAGAGAAGCTCTGGCTGCCCCTGGATCCCTGGCAGTGCCCAAGGCCAGGCTGGACAGGGCTTGGAGCACCTGGGACAGTGGGAGGTGTCCCTGTCCATGACAGAAGTATCACCAGATGAGCTTTAAGGTCCCTCCCAACCCAAACCATTCTGGGGTTCTGTGATTCCTTAACTACTTTCACTGCATTACAACTGAACAACAACCCCTCATCAAACCCAAACCCAGCCAAAGAAGGGCTTTTTACTTTGTTTTCTTGGGTTCTGGCGTTCTGGACACCCTCCTGATGGGCCTGCTGCTGGGGGAGGGTGACTGTCTCCTCTGTGGTGATGCTGACGCTCCCCGGCGCGGCGGCGGAGGGCTGGAGGAGGGGTGGGAAGCTCGAGGCCGTGGTGAAGGTGAATGCCTTTTGTTTTGTGGTGGAGAACGTGTTTCCCTGTTGGATCTGCTGGGAGGAGACCCCTTCCTGTGCTTGGAAGATATGGAAGGGGAGCGCCGTTTAGCACTAGGGGAGCTCCTCTGTTTTGGTGGCGGGGAGTGGGAGACTCTGCGCTTGGACTGGGGGGAAGGGGAGGCCCTTCTCTTGGGAGGGGGAGGAGGAGAAGCTGTTCTCCTCTTGGGAGGGGGAGAGGGGGAATATCGCCTCTGGATCGGGGGGGAGTATCTCCGTGGAGAGGGAGAACGTCTGCGAGGGGGCGGTGATGGAGACCTGCAAAGAGAACAAACTGTCAGGGACCACCCAGGCCTGGCAATCACTCAGCAGTGCCCTGCACTTCACTCTAAGAGGGGGAAAAGGACTCCAGAGTTCTTTAAACTTCTCAAAATTTAAACTGGAGTTCTTTAGAAGTTCTAAGAATTTAAAATAAAACTCTTAAAAAGTCATTGCCCAGAAAGGTTGTGGTTGCCCCATCCCTGGAAGTGTCCAAGGCCAGGCTGGATGGGGCTTGGAGCACCCTGGGCTAGTGGAAGATCCCTGCCCATGGCAGGGGGTGGCACTGGATGGGCTTTAATGTCCTTCCAACCCAAACCACTCTGGGATTCCGATTCAGGATTTGCAGCAGGAACCCAACGACATGCAGGCCATGCACCCACCACACCCACCCTCACCAGCACAACCACAGCCCCCTCAGCTTCCCAGTGAAGTAACTGGGAGCAGGGGCCCTTTCCCCATGCCCAGAGATGTCCCCAGGCCCAGAGCAGCAGGTGATGTCCCTGGTGTGGTACCTGCGGCGCGGTGGGGACGGGGAGCGGCGGCGCCGGGGCGGGGGCGCCGGGGACGGGGAGCGGCGCCGGCGCGCGGGGGGCGGCGAGGGGCTCCTCCTCCTCCTGCTGTGGGAGACAGGGAATGATCAGGAAACTGAGCCACCAGCTGCTCTGTGCTCTGCTTTCACTGCACAACATCAGCTCCTTCATGCACCTTAACATGGCATTCTACTGCGAGCACTGATGGAAAGAAATGGACTTCAATCTTTCTGAAGAGTGTGAGACAATGAGTGTCTGACTGTGACCCTGAGCTCACCAGGAGTGTCTGACTGTGACCCTGAGCTCACCAGGAGTGTCTGACTGTGACCCTGAGCCCACCAGGAGTGTCTGACTGTGACCCTGAGCCCACCAGGAGTGTCTGACTGTGACCCTGAGCCCACCAGGAGTGTGTGACTGTGACCCTGAGCCCACCAGGAGTGTCTGACTGTGACCCTGAGCCCACCAGGAGTGTCTGACTGTGACCCTGAGCCCACCAGGAGTGTCTGACTGTGACCCTGAGCCCACCAGGAGTGTGTGACTGAGACCCTGAGCCCACCAGGAGTGTCTGACTGTGACCCTGAGCCCACCACAGCAGCCAGGACACAATTCCACATCTGCACAACCTGATCCATCACCACCTTACAGCCACAGTAAAGCCAAATGGTTGGAATACTGGATGGATCATGTGCTGATTTTGCCTGGGGTGGAGTTAATTTTCTTCACAGTGGGAAACTGTGCTCTTGAAAACAGCTTTTATCTGCGGATCTGAAATCCAAAGTTATTTATTTCTTGAAATGCAGTGGAAAAAAACAGAGTGGTTGCTAAACTGCAGCTCTCTGGATTAAAATTGTTCACCAAATGAGCCATTTTCTGCTTTGCAGGGTTTACAACAGACTTCTGGAAAGGGGAATTTTAACCCAACACATAACTTGCATAGAATTTCAAAGGAGAGGAATATTGGTAAAGTGAAATATTCCTTTTTCCTTTAAAAAAAAAAGGCAATTAAGATAAAATGACTGGATAAGGGAAAAATGAGAGCAATTAAAAAGCAAAGCAGCTCATTTCCATAAAGTGAGACTTGATTTCAAATATGCTGGGTATTGTTCTCCAGGGCAATGAGACACACTTTTATAGATAAGAGTTTGCTCCAAAATACAATGTTCTTTTATAAGCCAAAAAACCCCCAGCCTTCAAATGTACTAATTGTCCTAATTAAACGAGTCTTTATGCAACAGGCAGTACGTGAATTCAGTGTGTTGCAAAACAAGATCAAAGCCTTTGAATCCAACCTGTTTTCCATAGAAATGTTTGACAGGATCCATAATTAAGAAGGTCTGCATTTGTGAGGGAGTCATCCTTATCTTCTACATCATGATGTGTGCTGTGAGTATCTGCTAGCTAGGGCTTAATTACAGCCTGCTCAAGGGTCATTACATCCAATTAATAAACCCATCAAGCTTCCTGCACCTTTCTGTATTCCCAGATCAACACAGAGCAAAAAGTGTCACAAACAAAAAAGTCACTACTGTTCTACTTATTGTCTACTTCCAGTAGTTCCAAGTATCTCAAGAACTGAGGAATGAGAGTTTTGAAAGCTCCAATCATCTGTGACCCAGAAGACCAAGATCTTAATTGCTTGTTTCAAGTGTGCAGGAGGGTTTGAGCCAGGGGCAGCAGGAGTCCAACACTGCTCACCCAAATCTGGGTATCTGGGGCAAGGAGCCCCTGAGGAGCACAAGTGCTGAGCTGTTTTCAGGCATCAGTGAGATGTAACAGCATCAGTTATTGATGTCACAGGCTGATGTGAATTAACAAGGGGTGAGCAGTGAGGGACACAGAGCAGGTGTTGTTCCTTCTCTTTTCTTTTACCCAGTGAAATGGTTCCAGATCCAACACACGAAGGAGCACATCAGTCTGAATTTCCCCCACTGTGAGTATGCAGGTGTAAAGGACAAAGGATGGCAAATGCTTATCCGTGCCAAAATAAATGACAGCCTGTTTAAGAGATGAATTTCTAACCAACCTTTTCATCACTGGCGACTGCCACCTCTTTTCCATCTGCATCCTGAGAGCAGTGGAGGGAAAACAAAACAAAACAAAACAAATCTATCTGCCACGGGTCTGAGGCAAAGATGAACATGTTCAAAGAAAGGTCAGAGCAATTTTTACCGAATGAATGTAACGGGAAATCTTGAAACAAGGCTGGGCAGAGTGGGCATGACTTGATGTGCATTTGGTGAGAGTTGCAGAGATAAATATTGAATAATAAAGGATGAGTGAAGTTGAAGCAGTTACCGGGGGGAGGATTCCTTCTGGCGCTTGCGGGGCGATGGCGAGGGGCTGCGCGAGTGCGAGTGCCGGCGGCGCCTGCCCACCTCCCCGTTCTTCACGTTCGACCTCTTGGGCCTCTCCTCCTCTGAGGAAGATGAAGAACCAGAATCTGCAAACGTAGGAAGGATCACTCTCTGGAAAGTGCTCCTCGTGACACTGTCAGTCACTGACAGGCTAATGCTGCAGTGCAAACCAACCTCCCCTCCCGCAAAACGAGAACCCGAGATTTAAACGCACATCAACTGAAGGTGTTGGGTGAAGCCAAGTGATAAATAAATCTACCAGAGCTGGGTAAAAGTACTTGCAGTGATTTAACTGCCCCCATAAATTTTGGCTAGGCAGGTAATTTAAAAGGTGAACTGCAGCTGCTTTTTGAAATTATGTGGGCAAAAATACCCAGGTGGATTTACTGATCTCAAGCATAAAGAGTCCAAACTAAGGACAGAGGAAGTAATCCACAGCACAAAATATTTGTGCGTGATGTTAAAGAGTTTAGAAGCACAACCTTTAAAGATGTAAACCCATTAACAAAAGATGTAATAACCTTTAAAAGTCATGCTCTTATTCTTCCTGAGCAATAATTAAAGTGACCTCATTATGAGTGTCACATCTGTAATTAAGTTCACAACAGCACTGCAGAGCACACAGCAAATCGTTTTAATCTGTATTTGAACTTAACTACTTCCTGCAAAAGTAAACTACAACCCAGTTTTAGGGAATTTCTGTGCTCCATACCAGATGACGACTGTTGATTTTGCCTCCTGTACTGGCGCCTCTGTTGGACAGAATCTGCTGCAGCCATTTTGCCTCCTTTGTCTTCTTCTGAAAGGACACACAAGGACAGGACACTTAAACCAAGGATACAGATTTGCCTTACTCAGGCAGAAGCAAAGTTATGGACAGTAGATCATCATACATGGGGTTTTCCTGTCAAGTAAGGGGTTTTTCCCCACTCAAATCTTAGGGTAACATAAGGTTGGAACACACTTTGGCTGGGCTTTTATTCCGAGCAATCTTGGACAGACTGAGGAAGTAGGAGTGATCATCTCTTTAGAGTTCTGAAAACTCTTGCTTTCAATGCCAGACTTCTAGGAAGGCTTAGCACTTCCCTACCCAAGTATTTTTGACTAAAAACCCCACCCAGGAGCAGAGCTGAGAAGCCAGAGCTGTACCTGATTCCGACAGTTCTGCTTTCCTGGGCTTGGGAGCTGGCGAAGGAGACTCTCGTTTCTCAGTACTCTTATGTTTGGGTGCTACGAGACAAAACAAACCAGCTCAGCTGCAATTCACGACACCCTTCAGTGCTTTTCTACAAACCATACACACGATCCCTGAGGGAACACAACTCCCAAAGGGCGCAGAGGCACCGATGCTTCCCTCACCTGAAGCCCTGCTGGGCGAGACGGAGCCGCGGCTCTTGCGGGCGCGGTTGGACTGCTGGGGGGTGGGCGAGCGGCGCGGCTTGGCCGGGGGGCTGGCGGGGGGCGAGGGCCGGTGGCGGCGCCGGGGGGGGCTGGCAGAGGGGGACAGCCGGCGCGTTTTGCGGGGGGGGCTGGACACGGGTCTCTTGGGAGGCTTCTTTGGTGGAGAGCGGGAGCGCGACGAGGACGAGGAGGAGCTGCTGCCGGACAGCGAGGCCGAGGAGCGTCTTCTCCTGCAAAGCAGAGCCCACGTCAGGTCCTGCCCGGCCACGGCGGGGAACATCTCAGCACAAAGAACAAAGAACTGCGGTTGTTTGCAAGCACAGACACTGAGCCACAGACAACAGCACTTCCCAAACATGGTGGACAGCCTGCAACACTTGGTTTGGAGAAGAGGAGGATAACGACCAATCTGTCACAGTTATTCTTAAACTACAATAGTGAGCTAAAAATTGTTAGTGTCACCTTCACTGGCTTTCTGTCAATCTACAGGCTACAGCTAAGCTTTGCCCCTGGAAACAATTAGTTTTGGTTGGGCTCTCTAACTTCTGGGTGGTTAAGAGAATTCTCTGTGTTAGCACGTGTGACTTAACGATCTCCAGAGCAGATCTGGATAAGAGTTTAGTGTGCGAGGACACTAAAATGTTTTACACCAGAAGGCAAAAATTTCAGACAACAACTTAACAATTCAGAATCCATCTATCCATCCTTATGTTTTTAGTCTTTGGTCTTTACTTTGCAATTTTAAAAGGTAGGGCCTCAGAATTCTGCGGCAAAATTTGTGGCAAGTTCTGTTGCAATTGTGTACCTGCAGAATCCACCTTTGGCTGCAGAATTCCTGAGAACCTGGAAAAAAGAAACCCTACCTTGAGTGAGATAAACATTTGCTGAAAGGGAGCTCTTGTACATCTTGCAACATACATGTTTGATACTGTTCACAGTTTTCCCAGTAACTGTGTGAAATGAACATATTGACAAACTCAGGAAATAGTCATCACCTTGTCACAGAAAGGAAGAGAAGTGTTCCTTCCTCAAAAACAACTGCTGTACACAAGAAGACTTTGATTCTCTTCCTATGAAGAGGATCAGAATCTGTTCTCTTCCCATGAAGACAAATGTCTATTTTGACACTGCCAAAAGCACATCATTTACTTTGCAAGGCAGATAAGAGCTTTGCCTCTAGAACAATTCCTATGCTGTGAAAAATGTGACTTTCAACACCAAAGGGCAAAACTTGAAGAATTTTAAGTAAGAGAACAAGAAGAAGAAACATATTTCAAGTCCAAATTTCACTTTATGTGACAGAAATACGAGTCATAATTAAAAATTCCCAACAAGTAAAATTCAATTACTTGTTCTCTTTTTTTTCCCCAGGCAGAAGTACTGACACTTAAGCAAAAAAGCCCTAAGAGATGTCATGTCAGCCTGTGCTGGGAGCTACCCAGAGCCACTTGAAGAAGTAACAGCTCTGAAATTGCCACTTTTCAAAAAGGTGGAATTCTCATCACTATCCTAACTCACAGGAAATCATTTCACAGCTGAAATTGTGTTCCCCCACAACACGCTCAGGAAATGTGACACCGCAGTTTTTCCGTCACTCTAATCACACACCTGCCAGTGCTAAGGTGAGATGAACCAGGCAATTTTGCTAACACAGCTACAGTTCCCTTTAACTTTGCAGGTTTAGCACTTCCAGCTGTCTCAAAAAGCAGGGTTCTTACCGCCTCACGGGGGATCTGCTCCTCCTGTGCCTGGGTGGGGGAGGCATTCTCCGGGGCGGGCTCCTCCTGCGCGGGGACGGCCGGCGCCGCGGGCTGGGTCGCCTTCTAGGAGAGTAAGACCTGTCACAATCAGAAATTCCAATGAAAAGCAACTATCTAAGTTCCAGAGTTGAGGAAATGTATCCTCGGGACACTGAGTGCAGAGCTGCTTTGCTCCAAGTGCATCATAGGCTGTATTTAGGTGAGGATGCGAAATGTACAGACACAATCAGGGCTTAGAAGTTCAACAGCATCTCATTATTAAGTAGTAAAATAACAAAAAAAAGTGTTTTACAGCATTTTCAGCATCAAGCCCATGTCCTAAAGAAAGGCTTCACAACTCCCATTATCAGTATTAAGCAGCCCAGTTCCTTCTCCAGTCAGTGCTGGTCACCATGAGCATCTTCTCATTAATCAACACAAACAAAACACTCCTGAACACGTCCAGGCACCAAATGCATCTTTCTCATTTGGCCCAAAACATCCAAGCTCAAAACCTCTAGAAACATCACTAACCAAGGACATTAAGTGGCACCTTCAGCAGAAAATATTCTCAACCTTCACAACCAACACGTGAAGCCCTACCTTGACCGTGATCTATGGCGCCTTCTGGGACGAGAATGAGATGGAGAACGGGATCGGGATCTTGACCTGGACTTGGACCGAGTTGGGGATCTCTGACGAGTCTTCTCCT